>OZ010667.1:28272838-28313002 GCA_963932185.1 Troglohyphantes excavatus | reverse complement strand
TTGTTAGGCAGTAATGTTAGCAGTAAGCAGTATTGTTAGCAGTTTGTTAGGCAGTTTTGTTAGGCAGTAATATTAGCAGTTTGTTAGGCAGTAATGTTAGCAGTATTGTTAGGCAGTAATGTTAGCAGTAAGCAGTATTGTTAGGCAGTAATGTTAGCAGTAAGCAGTATTGTTAGCAGTTTGTTAGGCAGTAATGTTAGCAGTTTTGTTAGGAAGTAATATTAGCAGTTTGTTAGGCAGTAATGTTAGCAGTAAGCAGTATTGTTAGGGCAGTATTGTTATTAGTTTGTTAGGCAGTAATTCTAGCAGTATTGTTAGGTAGTAATATTAGCAGTTTGTTAGGCAGTAATATTAGCAGTAGGCAGTATTGTTATTAGTTTGTTAGACATTATTGTTAGAAGTTTATTAGGTAGTATTGTTAGGCAGTAATGTTAGCAGTTTTGTTAGGCAGTAATATTAGCAGTTTGTTAGGCAGTAATGTTAGCAGTAAGCAGTATTGTTAGGTAGTATTTTAAGACACTTGTAGGCTTTAATTTTATATTTTACATATAAAATTTATTTATTTTTATTTATGTGTTTTCCGCCATTACAAATATTATTTTCGCGTACGCCAAAACCGACCGCCATGTACCTCCAGGGGTACGTGTACCACAGGTTGAGAACCGAACATATTGGGGTACAGTAGATTATTTTAAGTAAGCTTTCTCATAAGTGTACATTTAAATGGACATAGCTAATGAGCAATCTAAAAGAACGGTTTAGAATCTCGGATAAGAGGCCATTCTTCGAGGAGCGTTTGGCGAAGACAAGTTGGCAAAACCCCACCAAAATCTCTTGCCGTTTATTGCACTTTTAAAATAAATATTCAAAAATAAGTAAAATTTACACATTTTTTAATACATTCAATGCTTATCATGGCTCCGAATACATAAGTTTCAATTAAAAAAAAAACGTACTTAAAAATGAGTACAATGGGTAAAACTTAATAAACACAAAAGATGCTAGCATACATAAGCTGCCTTCATAAATCACTTTCAATAAATATCGACAACCATGACTTAGAATCTAACCCAGATCTGGAGCCGCCACTGTCCAGAATATTATCCGTTAAGCTACCAGGGCGACGTGAAGAAGTTATAAATAGAAGTAATGTTAAATGAAGTAATGTTTAACAGGTCGATTCGTCAAGATTGCTTAAACCGAAGCTGAAATCAGCAATATTAAATCACTTCTCATTTTTGAGAAAGTACGGTTACTGAAATTTGAGTACGTCGTCGCTCATTTACGATGCAATTGTACTCAAAGAAAAATAAATAAGTTCAGGTACTCATTTTTAAGTACAATTTTTTTACAGTGCTTTAAAAAACTCATCGAAATCTCTTGGCGTTTATTGTCTATTGATAAAAGTTTCTTTTTAATGGGTTAATTAAACAATCAAGACAGAAGCAGAAATATATAGCAAAAGTTCTCAACAGCCCTTGTGTATATTTCTTTCTATTTGAATTTGCATAAAGTTATTCAAAACAATTTACAAATGCGACACTTAAAATGACTGTAGTCACTTAATTAACATCACAATTATTTTAACCACATTCCATTTACTTTTTTTTTATATTCCACAAACTTTAATTAAATTCAACCGGAATAAAAATAATTAGAATATTTATTCATCATCAAGAAATCATTGTTTTCTCGAATCAGGGAAGGAAAAAAAATATTTCTCCATTCAGAAAACATATACTTTTATATTTTTTATTAGTTTTAATGATTAAAAAGTCCGTTAATCCTATTTACGTTTTGTAACTCTATCGGACATTTTTCACGATAGTTTATTACCCATATTATTTATTTAACTACATGAAATGAAATCTCATTTCCTCTCTATCTAAATATATAGTTATTTACATTTTCTTGTACAAATATTTTATTTTTAGTCTTTTACATATGTATATATTATAAGTTATATACTATAAAAAATATTTTCGTTCTTCATGCGGTGTTAATTAAAATTCACCGTAAAAATAAATCAACCTATGTCCTAATTAAATGATGAAAAAAAACAATTAATAATAATAACTATTTATCCTTTTAAATTAGGATTTTTATGAAAAAAATTCATGAAATATGACCACGAAGGAATCTATAATGAAAAAAATATATAAAAGTAGGTGCACACACTAAAATATTATTTACGGACAGATATAATTAAAAAGTTGTGTTTTGGAATCAAAAGTACGATAATATGTAATAACCCTATTCCTTTTTAACATATCGACACAAAATAAGGCAACGAAATAAAATATCTTCAACAAAAAAAAAATGCTGAGATAAGGGAGAATAAAAATCAACTTTAAAGTCAATTGGAAAAATATTTATGGAAAACATTATTATAAAGTATTTTTAGTAAAATATAAAAAATAGAATTTTAACCTTCTGAAAGGTTACAACCATTTTACCAAGTCTCATTAAAATCGGAACATTAGTTACCAAGATATAAACCCACTACCTATAATACTTGTAGTACAGATAATTCCAACTAAAACATTTTTTATTCAGAAATTCTAAACCAACAAACTCGTTGTTTAAATTCATATTAAAAAGAAAAAAGTAAGCAAAAGAAAAAAACTAATACCCTCTTGTAACTTTAAACAAGCGTGACTTTTAAACACACTAAAACATATCTCGTTTATTGTCCGAAATAAATAAAACTGCATTTAAAAATTTACCTCAACACCGCGGAAAAAGACGAACAAGTCGGCAACATCTGCTAAGATTAGCGGAAAGTATTCGCAATTTCTTATTATTTCTTCAACATCCCCCCCCTATACTTCCGCGCGCAATTTTTTTTTCCTTCTCTCATACACCGGATCAGTCCGGGATTTTTTTTTTTTTTTACGCGCTGCAGTTTGTAGTGAAAAAGATTACAAAAACAATTATGTCACTGCCCCTTGGTAATTAGTTTTTTCAAGACCGATAGTAATGACCCAGTATAAAAAAACACACACACACTTGCAGACATAAAAAAAAAATGATAGTCTCTCCTCTACTCCTTTACGGTCCGCCGTCACAATTTAAGAGGTTTTCATTGTACAGCGTCTTGTCGTATCCTTTATTCTGTTTTTTAGCTGATTTAATTAGTTTTCTTAAGCAAATTTTTCTCCTTCCCTACCGATTTTTTTTTTCGTCCCTCAAAACTTGGAAGAAATTGGTTCTTTTTAAAGGGGCGCAACTATGGAGAGGGGGGCGCAACTATAGGGGAGAGCAAGGGGGTTTTCATCCTTTCTGATTACGTCTACTTAAGTTGTGCCGTAGTTGCAAATGACGGAGCCAAACGCGAGTGCAAGGGACAGGTCTTTTAAAAAAGTGGGAAAAAATCGCTAAACGCGCCAAGAGTTGTGTAGTATTTAGGATAAACTCGTTAGATTTCTTCTCTAGTTTTGTTTTTATTGTTTTTTTTTAAATTTTTTTTTTTTTTTTTTTTTTTTTTTTTTTGCAGGGCGAGTAGGAAATTATACTATTTAGGCCCTTAATCGCTGCCATCCACGTTAAAACGGATTAAGTTATGTGTTTAGTGTCACTTCGGTTACATTTAAACGGTGGGGGTTGTAACGGGCATTGGAAAAGACTGCCGGAGACATCTTTATTAAGGTTAAGAAAAAGTGGTTTATTTTTTATGAAAGGTGACTTCTTTTGGTTTTGTCTTAAAAAGGATATAATTTCTTTCGTGATTTTTAAAAAATGTACATAAAGAAGAAATTTAACCTTGTAAGAAAATAAAAATCTTTAAAAGATCCTAATTTGAAAATTGTTTATTCTAACAAAAAAATTCATTTAACGGTTAGTTTATCTATAATTTAGTTTGCAATTTACATTAGGATCTCAAAGGGATACCAAATTAAAAATCTTAAAAGAATTTCATATTTTTTAAATTTTACTTCTTGAATAATTAATATTTTTTATCTCTTAATTTTAAAACTGTTTATTCTAAAAAAAAATCATTTAACGGTTAGTTTATCAATAATTTATTTTGCAATTTACATTAGGATCTCGAAGGGATACGAAACAATCTATCTTTTTTTTAAATATAAAACTTAAGTCAAATATTTTTTTATTGGTAAATGGTTCTGGTGGTTGGGTTTCAGGATAAAAAACATTCCCCTTAAGCTTAATCCAAAATTAAACCATCTAGTTTCAAAACCAGATAGATCCACACAAGTTCTCATTACACTACATCACACATTGCAAAGCGGTAATGATTAGTCCAGTCAAAATGCTTTCAAAGTCATGGCTTTAGATCCAAAACTACACTGTTAAAAATTATTAAGACCTTGTACCAAACTTTGGTACCCATTTAGCTGCAACCAACATTTGGTGCTTAGTTTCGCCATTTTATGGTACTATCACGAATGGTTTAGTGGTGAAACGCGTTGCATATATCTCAAAATTCGAGTTTTTTTAGTATTGTAGTAGTAGAATTTTTGTAGCGAAGCTGGCAACCTTCCGATCGCAAATAATAGCTTGTCACCGATCGGGCTAAGAACTTCGAGCATGAATGGACTGTAATAGAGCAGCTAATATGACGTCATCATCGTGATGCAAACATCTCTGACCTGATGGCACCAAACACATGATTTCCTTTAAAAATTTATGAATGAAAAAACGTTCGTGATTGACTTGTGATTTGAAAATAATAGTAAATGTGTTACTTCATGAAGTACAGGATATTTTTATGAATGAACTAGAAACAATTTATGAATGGATGAAGTAGTAAACTAAGTGTTTGGGGTCATACATGTTGGCCTCACTTTGATTTTAGCGAGATTATAACCTTATGATTTCGCTACTATGAGGGACCCATGCTCGAAGGGCTCAAACTAGGAATCCTTTGATTCATAGCTGAACGCCTTTATCCACCCACGGAGATCCATGTTCTCCGTTGTCTTTCTTGGAGGTATTTGTTGATGTAGTGACAGGGAAAATTTCGGATACAGTTAAAGAGGTTGAACCAATCCGCTTTTTTTTTTATAAAAGATTTTTGGTTCAACCTAGATTCCACCATAATATAGTGTAGACCTCTGTTTTGCACCAAGATATGGTACATCGTACAATTGAAATGTTTAATAGTGTACATGGCTGTCAATCACTTTTGGCGTATCCTATACAATTTATGAAAATAGGTTTGGGAACTAGACGGCTCAATCATAATAATACATTTAATTTTTAATGGATATTAACTTTAGTATCCAATTTTTAATTTTAGAGGTAACTTTATGTTAATCTTGTATCAGAAAATTGTTTTCCTGCTATAATGGAATAGCGTAAAGGAAATTTATTTTAAAACAAAGCAACAACGCAGATTGTTAAAAAAGTTATTAAAAATAATTCTTAACATTACAAACTGAATCCCAGAACTCTACTCTATATTAAATACATATAATACTCTACAAACCGAACATTTCGACTGCTGGACAAAGTCACTTAAATGTATTAACATTATCCTCTCGCTTAGGAGAACTGTTTTTGACAGACCCAACAGCCGAGGTGGGGCTATATAATATTATTATTCAGAAGGGGAAAAAAAGAGAGGAAAACGATATATTGATGATTATCAACCACGGTATTCAAGCTTGATCGATGGTATGTATAAGCAGGAGGGGGGGGGGGGGGGGGGAGTCACATAAGGGGGTGGGGTTGCTAACGCCGTGAGAATGATCGGAATTTGATGAATGATTGAATTGTGCTTATTATGGGGCTTTTGTAGAGAAAGGGGGGTGTTTATGTGTAGAGAATGGTTGAGTTATTCTTGGATACTGACTAACGCTCAATGGTTTGGTTGCTAAATATAGCATACAGAGCAACGGTTTTCTTGATTTGTTTTCTTCATTTAGGTACTTTTGGTTGACTTGGTTTGGTTAATTAGTCTCGCACTAGAGATGTAAATTGGACTATTGGTGACGGTTCAGGGCTTATCCCATAGGAAAGACCCGGGAGCAGTGCTTCGGTATTTTTTAATCATGGTCAAATGACGAAGACAACACCTTTGCTGGCACCCAAAACGAAATAAAGTTTTATATAATAATATATTTCTATTATATACTTTTTATCCATTTAAGAAAAATATTTAAATGCGAAATTTATTACATAAATTCCTTTCAATTATCCATGATTTTTTTTAATATTTTATATGGGAGGTTATTGACGTTCCATGAAGAGCTTAAAAAGATTTTTTCAGGGCCTATCCCGAAGGAAAGACCCGGGAGCAATGAATCGGTATTTTTTAATCATGGTCAAATGACGAGGACAGCACCTTTGCTGGCACCCAAAACGAAATCAAGTTTTATATAATAGTATATTACCATTGTATACTTTTTACCAATTTAAAAAAAAATATTTAAATGCGAAATTTATTACATAAATTCCTTTCAATTATCCATGATACATGAACAAATTTTGTTTAATATTTTATAAGGAAGGTTATTGTCGTTCCATGAAGAGCTTATAAATATTTTTTTTAAATTTCAATCCTCGGTATTTCTACTAGATTATTGAAACCGTGTAGTTTTAAAATGAGAGATAAAACATTAAACAATTCGCGTCATGCATTTTATCACTCACATTGAGAATATTTTCATTCATTATCTCACTCAAGAAGCTTCCCAGGTAATGTTTTTGTTTCCGAAACCAACCAAAAAGAAAATCACACTCCATTGTGGTTGGAAGATTCCGCGATGATCTTGATGAATGGAGACGCGATAGGACATCTGCCCAGAACTGCGTTTAATGATCTTTCGCCGTGGGAAAAACCTCAAGGCAGAGATCACTTTCAACAAGACCGATTCAAAAATTATTATTTCTTACCGTCATTACTTTTTTTGTTTTGTTTTACCGATTCACGCGAGCACATAGATAAAACCCGACGATCAATTGAAGTTTCCGCAATTCGAAACCCCATTAATTTCAGTGTTTCCATTTTGAAAACTCTTGTTCATAACTGTCAAATCTCATTACTTTTTGCTCCTTCCCTCCTGTCAAAGACCCGAAGGACATTAATCACTGAAAAAATGGATCAGCGCGATTACTAAATTAAACAGTATACATACAGATTGGAAAGCCGATTTTTCACCACAATGGCGAATGATTCATGTTTTTTTTTTGTTAAAGAATCGCAATTGAAAAAAATTGATTAAGTACAAATACTAACTAGATCTAGATGAGATAATTATTCATTGTATAAAAACCATCATGTGCATATTAATTTGTTTTAAAGTGCTTTTTTTTTTCTGAACTTTACTATGGTCATTCAATGAAGCAAGATAGAAATAGTTATGTGGTAACGTAATGTATAATGTGTAGCAATAGCATAGTTCACAAATACATTGACAATTATCGTTTAATCTTTCGCAATAAGAATTTTCGAAATTGGACAATATTCGTTTTCAAACGGTCCGGTTAATTGAAGTTTCTGGATAGTTAAGTGCCGGATAATTTTTTTTTCCAAAAGGTACCCAAGTGAAATATCCCCTATCCAATAAAAGAATAATTTTGCAAATATCTGAATTAGAACAGAAACCTTGCGCGAGGATATATATATATAAATATAGCATAACAGTCGAATTGATAACTTCTCCCCTTTTTGGCGCGATTCTGAAATTCGTTGGAACGCTTTTAAGTCGGTTAATAAATATGTGTTGGACACATATGTTTTTAATTTGTTTTTTAAAAAGTTTTTATTCCTATCACATTTGTTATCTATTTGATATTGGTTTTTGACAAATTTTGAATTTTTTTTTAACCTTGCATTGTTTTACATTTATAAATAATTGTTTAACGTTTGAAGAATTTTAATTTGGTTATTATTAAACCATAAATGCACCTTATTTATTTGAGGGAGAAGCTATTTCAGTTAATGGAAAAGGAGGGATTTATATTTTTAGCTATCGATTTTATATATACATTTTAATCTTATTAATTTTTCATTAATATTTCGTTGAAAGACAAATAATTAAAATTGAAAGCACGCACTCACGAAAAAATTAATAATCAATACTCACCTGCAGAAACCAAAATGAAACGCGACATTTAATACCATTAACACCATTAAAAAATCACTTTTTCAACCACCCGTCATTAAAAAAACACATACAGAAATTACCCAACCTCAAAAGCCGAGGTAAAAAAAAAAAAAAAAAAAAAAAAAACCTCAAATTTCACAAGAAATTATACAACTTATTCAAAATATAAATCACACTCCAGACCCATTTTTACTTGTTTACGGCTTTTTCAGGCTCGAGAGCTATAAAAGTAATTAAATCGCAAAAATATGTCGGATCTCATTTGCGCACCACACTACGTTACGCAGTCCAGAACTAACTTTTCTATTTGAGTAATTATGAATCCGCCTGCATCCGCGGAATGAACCACTAAATCACGCTTCCCTCTTATTGGCCGTATTTATTAAAAGTGGGGGAGATTTTGTGTAATAATATTTATAAGTAGGGGAAAAAGGGAATCTGCACATCACAAGCATTTAGCTTTTTTATCCATCACGGTTTTCCGTGTTTTCACAAGCGCAATTTGCGAGCCAATGGGTTATGTATCAAAAATACGTGTTTTTGCGTGATTTCTGAAGCCCACTTCTGCTCTTTCTCAAATTACCTTGAATAATTTTCTAGGGGGAGAGGAGAGGGGAGGGGTGGGGGGGGGGGGGGTGATTTTTTTTTCTTGTTTTCTTTTCAATCTCCCAGTTGACAGGAGGGAGGGCTAAGCGAATAATTCGTTGCGTTTATGACGATAATTTAATTTTAGATTCATTTCGATGGCTTGGCTTTTTCGGGGGCGACACTCTAGTTGTATTAAATTATTATTAATGGTATTAATAAGAGTGTGATATTATTTAGATTTAAATTACGCCAGACATTAAGATAAATATACATTAGCAATATTTCCCCTCCCTTCCCCCCCGCATTTATATAAAAATAATGTTGGATTTTAAAAAAAATATATATTAAATGGTTAAATATGAAACCAGTGAAATATTGAGTTACACAGGAAAAAAAATATGCGAAATATTTTCTTTAAAGTTAAAGCATAAAAAGTAAACATTAAAGTACCCCGATTGGTCGTGATAACATTCAAACATATTATTTTTTATTCATTTAGTAATTTATTGATAGTTAAAATGTAAAGCGAAGCAATTTCCTAAAAATATTATTTAAAATGAACTTTATTGTGAAAATGCAAATTTGATCCAAGGAAACCCGAATGTTTTAGTTTTAAACTTTTCAGAATTAAAATATAAACAATTACAAAATTACTCTGGATATTTAAAATTATATATATATATATATATATATATATATATATATATATATATATATATATATATATATATATATATATATATATATATATATATATATATATATATATATATATATATATATATATATATATATATCAGTGTAAACTGGATTTTGAAAAGAAAATATTCCGTATGACGTATCTAATTATCATCTATGTACAGAGGTGCAATTCTTAAACCTTAAATAAATTCTTAAATTCATTTAACTCTTTTATGAGCTACGAATCCGTGGCAGTAATGGATGACACTCATTTAAGTTAAAACTCAATTTAGTTTGAGTTTAGTTTAAAGTTAATTTAAAATATAGAAGTTTAATTAAATTTTAAATTTAGTTTAATTTTAAAGTAGACAAAATATGTTTATCGTTAAACAGAGTAAATAGCTATTAGACAACTTTATAAATAATTTTATTTAAGAGCTTAGTAGATAGCTAGTATGTTTATGTATATAAAACTGTTAATATAATATTTATCTTCTATATTATCTTCCTAAATATTTATCTTCAAAAGAGCAGGTCTATTTGCAACGAAAACGTCTTGTTAAAAAAATACTGATATTTAATTAATTTTTTTAAACGTGGTAATATTAAAAAAAGTTGTAAAATGTCAAACATTATTTTGTCACGAATCGTCTGTGTAAGCAAATAAATTGAGCGAAATTTAAAAAAGTTCGCATTGTTTAAATTTGTGTGTGAAAGTTTTCATGTATCGAAGCATATATTTTTGGAAACTTTCGTCAACTTTGAATAACCATTTTTAACAACTCTTAATATGTTTAAAAAAAATGTTGAAAAAAAAAATTTGATATCAAAATACAAAAAAACATTAAACAATGTTTGATAAGGCACAAACAAAAAATAAAGTTCTGAGACTACCAAACAGGCCTATTAACGCTTTAATTCAATCAGATTCACCTCCTTCACAGAGCAAAAAGCAGAATCTAACCCAAAGAAAAACACAATTTTTTCCACCGATTCCTTCACAGAAAAACAAAGAATCTACGTACTAGGGTTTAGAAAACCAAATAAAAAAAAAACTCGAATACCCCCTCCCCCGTCACATTACGCCACGGATAATTAAGCTTATGCTACACTTGCATCGTAATCCAATAATCCAAGTGTATTTATGTATAAATATGGCGACCGCGCAAAGTGTTGGAGGTGCGTCCGTGCAAAACTAGAAGTGATTAGGACCCAACCCTCGACTAATGGTAGTCGGACTTCAGGTAAAGGAGGGATTGCAAAAACAGAAGCGAAAGCTCTTGATTATAGGTAGGTTATTAAAGTTTTTTTTTATGTGTTGGGCATTTTTTTTTTATGTGTGGGGAAGTAGTGATTTTTTTTTGTTGGGGTACGACAAAATGATTTTAGGTGGTGCGTTGGTGATAATGCGTACGATGTGACAAACGGAAAGTTATATTTATTGGGTTTGGTTTTGGTTAATTAACGTCGCACTAGAGCTGAACAGTGGGCTATTGGCGACGGTTCGGGGTCGGTCTCGAAGAAAAGACCCGGGAACACATACACATTCATACATGCACCTCGTTATTTTAGTTGGTCAGATGACGAGGAAACACCTGAACTGGCACCCAACGCCTTCAATAGACGTCGGGACTTTGGACCCCGTTCAGATTTATCGTGCACCAGTCCCGTATATACGCCGTTAATTTTTGCGGATGTTCTAGACGACTTTTCTAGTATTTTTGTAGCGAAGCCGGCAACCCTCCGATCACAAGATCACTACTATTTTACTTTTCTTTGTCAAGTCCATCTCGCGGGTTCGAACCACCAATCCTCGGATTAGCAGCTGAACGCCTTAACCGCTCGGCCACGGAGGCCCTTATATTTAGTAGGGATATATTGATGGTGCACGTGTGGCGGTAAGATAAAACTTGGCTACGCTCGGTATTGAACCGAGGAATTTCGGCTTGCTACACCGATACTCTGCCAGTCAGGCCAAAGTGATCAATCTCGCCTAAGCGGGAGTATCGAGTAGAAGAAGTGAACCCCACAGTACCCCCTCTCAATGAGTCGGACGGAGGAACGAATGACTGAGATGCCCGTGAAGCGCTATCACGTGGGCATTAGATGCTGCTGTGAAGTGTTATCACGTGGCAGTGGTTGATGCCGTGAAGCGTTAACACGTGGCAGTGGTTGATGCCGTGAAGCGTTAACACGTGGCAGTGGTTGATTCGATGTGGCCACACTTGCTAGTTCGAAGGTTGCGTTGAACTGCAGTCCGGGTCACCAATGTGGAGGTAAGACACAACTTGGCTACGTTCGGTATTGAACCGAGGAACTTCGGCTTGCTACGTCGATACTCTGCCAGTGATCACTCTCGCCTAAACGGGAGTATCGGGTAGAAGAAGTGAACCCCACAGTACCCCCTCTCAGTGAGTCGGAAGGAGGAACGAATGATTGAGATGCCCGTGAAGCGTTATCACGTGGGCATTAGTTGATGCCATGAAGTGTTATCACGTGGCAGTGATTGATGCCGTGAAGCGTTAACACGTGGCAGTGGTTGATGCCGTGAAGTGTTATCACGTGGTAGTGGTTGATTCGATGCGGCCACAATTGCTAGTTCGAAAGTTGCGTTGAACTGCAGTCCGGGTCACCAATGTGGCGGTAAGACACAACTTGGCTATGCTCGGTATTGAACCGAGGAACTTCGGCTTGCTACGCCGATACTCTGCCAGTCAGGCCAAAGTGATCACTCTCGCCTAAGCGGGAGTATCGGGTAGAAGAAGTGAACCCCACACATGTAAATGAATGCTGGGTGAAATTTAATAAATTGTCACAGTTGCGCAAGTCCATTTTGCAGTTAGAAATAAATATATTCGCTTCTGGAAAGGCAGCCAATAATCCAAATTTTATTTCAACTAAAATTTTGCATAATTTTTTTTATTTGATATCCAAATGTAATTAAGGTTGTTTGTAAATATCAATGTACATTTATCACAGAATTTTAAATCGAATCTACTTGATTGAAGCAATATTGAGCTTAGTCAACCAACCTTCTCTAAGTAGTTTTGATGTTTATAGTTGACCATGGATTTCCAGTTTTTCATGTAATACACATAAACTTTAAAGTCACAAAATATTCAAATTTGAAGTAATGTCCAAACTTGAATATATATATATATATATATATATATATATATATATATATATATATATATATATATATATATATATATATATATATATATATATATATATATATATATTACGTGTATTGGAAATATAAAATAAGTTATTTTGTTGAGAAAACAACTTTACAAATTTTGTAATTTGTAAAATAAACGTGCTAGCTGTGTACCTAACAGGGGTCCGTAAAATTATGAGTAACCTTAAATATTAATAAAAATGTAGGAATACTGAAAAAAAAATCTTCTCAAGAAATTGAATTATTTAAAACACAAAAAACCTTATGCCTGCACAGGGCCAAGAGTGCATATAAAATCCAGAAAGCATATATTTCTTTATACAGACCCTCCAAATTAAGGTTTCAAATTGAAATTCAAAATCGTAAGCACCTTCTTTTATTAAAAAAAACTTTATTGATTCTACATCGCTTGAAAGTCTTGTGAAACATGAACATTAGGGGGCAAACACATATTTTCGCCTATTAAAAATAGATTTTCTCCCAAAGTGACACGAATCAATTGACAATAAAGTTCCGCTGCTGATCGCCAAAAGCATTAGGAGTTATGACAAAGCTCTTATTACGCTACGGGGACGTTCACAAATTGATAAAACGCCTTTCTTTGTAAATGAGGGCTATATTAAAAAATGACTGTTTATATATAAGTAGAATTCTACTCTAACTCTGTGGGTGGAGGATATTTTACTGCACGTTTTATTATGAAGAATTGGTTCCCATCCAGTTGGAATCCTTGGTATTCAACTTCTTTCCCTATGATTAACAAAAAACAAACTTATTTTAACATTTTATATTTCTTTTATTAGAAAAACCTCCCCGAAAAATACAAGAAATCTCCCACAAGGCATATAAAAGAGAGAGAGACAGAGTGAAGTAAAGGGCTGTCGGATAATCGAGGTCTCCCCGAGTAACCGCCTTATTTGTGTTTCGACAACTATCTAATTATCCGATGTGCGCGTGGCCATTACAGTCCCGTTATCGGACCGGGGCGTGGAATTAGATGCGCCCTCGCGACGTAATTAGGTCTAAACTAACAACGAGCGGCCGCAGTGTTATTTCGCTGTTTGGGGGTGCGTCTCCACAATAACAGTTGATAATGTGTACAAGGAACTAAAACAATTTGTACGGCTGGACGAAGATCTATTTATATAATCCTTTGAATCCTCACATTTTTTTATCTAATTAATATTAATGTCCAACAAACATAAGAATGTTTAAATTAGTGAGAGGTATATACGACTATTTTTGTATGAAATTAAAAAAAAACATAATTAAAATATATAAAATCTCGACATGTTTCAGGAGATACACTTCCGCTCACCAACAGTATTGAAAACAAATATTAACATGCATAGCAGAATGAAAATACATCTAGAAAATTATTTCGATTGCTTGGAGTTAACTGCCGTGTGCCAGCAAGCGCTAAAGGCTGGAACGGCAAAAGTCTCGTTCACTAACGAATCAATATTGCGAAAAATAATAAACACCTCCAAAAAATCAAATTCGACTGGGAATTTGGGTTTGCAAATTAAATGTGGGTTTAAAAAAATTAAAAATGTAATTACGTTCAAAAGAGCTCCATACAGAGTTGTTTTTATCTTAAAACTATTCTTATATACTTTCAATGTAAAGCTGTCCATTTTTCCACTCAACGATTCATTTATTAGAGTGATTATCTCAACAAAAAAAAGGCAGCATAAAACCTTTATCAAAAAGGTGAAGTGGAAGGTTTTTTGAAGGTATTATAAAGGAATTTAAAATAAAATACTGCAGTTTTTAAAATTACTTTCCATGCTAAAACTTTTTTAAAAATTTGCAATTCCCCTTCAATTCTTCAAAATTGAAGGTTTTTATTTACAGGTTTTAGGAAGGAAGTATAAACAAAAATATTAGTTTAATAGACCTTAAAAATAAAATGCAGTTTTTCCGTGTTAAACCCTCAATTTCATAATAATTTTGAAAAAGATTTTACGCATATTGTTTTCTACGTGTTCTAGGTGCATTTCATAATTAACGATCAATTTGACCAATCAAGTCACATTTTAAGCCTCAAAGTTGTATAAAAGACAACTGCAATGCACTGTCCCAAGAAATAGCGACCCCTTTTTTATAACAAACACCACTGAAAATCTTAATCAGTTTGTAGGAATTTTATTGACTTGCTACAACGACCTTTCGTTTTAGCGACCATCTCTTATTGGTGCCTTGTGGAGTCGTTAAATTGAAGGGTTCTACTCTATTATATTTAGTAACCCAGCAAAAAAAGTCAGCGTGAAACCTTCATCAAAATTCTTAAAATTTAAGGTTTTTAGAAGGTTTTATAAAGGATATTGAAACAAAAAAATGCATTTTTTTAAAGTTTTTAATTTTCCTGCATAAAACCTTTAAAATATCTGCATTTCCCTTCATGATTAAAAATTGAAGGTTTTTTGCAGGTTTTTATGAATTTTTTTTGCAGTTTTTATGAAGGACATTGAAACAAAAACCTTTAATTTTATAGATCTTCAAAAAAACTGCAGTTTTCCTGCATAAAACCTTCAATTTAAAAATTTTGATGAAGGTTTTATGCCGACTTTTTTGCTGGGAAAACGCAAACGAACTGTAAAGATCATTGAATACATACTTATGGTTTAAATAATGTATATTTTAATAGAGATTCTCCACATTTATTAGCGCAGGAGTTCAGGTGAATTCGCTGAATGCATTTTTTATAATAAAAATTATTATATTTGGTCTTTGAAAAGTTGAAATCAAACCACGTTGAATAAAGATACGGGCCCTGTGCAATATCCGTTAAGCACGTGTCCCTACACCTATTTACTATTGGGTAATCAAGGGGTCTGAAAAAGAGACTGCAACTTCAAATGGCACATTTCTCACACCAAAGCTCCTTTCCAATAGATAGTCGCCGTAAAGTCAAACACATTGTCCAGCTTACAGAAGACAGTTGTTTCTGAAATGAGACTGCTTTCCAGACGAAACGTGAACCATTTTAATAATTTAAAATAAATAAGAAAATTACATATAGCAGAATGAAGTTTAAGAAAATTATCGGTTTAACCCTTTCGCTGCTCCTGGAGTCCTGACATAAAATTTAATGGTACAAATGTGTACCAATAGTCGTTAAAGGGTTGACGTGACTACAAATGTGCAGTAATACTTTTTAAATTTCTGAATATAAAAGTGTACGTGAAGTTTTTTTTTTTATTATTATTTATTTTTTTAAGAACACGGTTAATTCCTAGTGTACGGTGCCCCCGCCAAATGTGATTTAGCGACAATTGGTGGGCGATAAATTTTATAGTTTGGCAACCCTATTTCATGACGTTTCTAGCAATATCATGATGTACGACAACCCTAATTTTTTTTCTTGCACCGTTTCACGTTGTTTTGCAAAGGCCGTGACGCGAATTTTCAGAATCGCGCCAAGGGGGCACCGTACACTAGGAATTTACCAAGAACACTAAAATGTATAGATGTTATGCGCATGTAGTAATATAATAAGCTAAATAAATATTTAAAAAAAAATAAGGAGTAATTTGGGAAAAAAAAATAGTGAAATGAAGCTTTTGATTGCATATCACAGTAAAAAAAAGACCGCATAAAAATGTCTTCAAGGTTATAAAATTGAAAGTGTTATTTATAAAAACTAAATTCTTTCATGTAGTTTCTATTTTGTAAGTTTCTGTGCCATATGTCTTTATAAAACCTACAAAAAACCCTTAAAGTTTTGAAGCAATAAAATTATAGAAGGGGAAAATACAGATTTTTAAAATGTTTTATACAGAAAAATAAAAATATACTTCTTTTAAATTATTTTTTTTGTTCAAAATTCCGTGAAAATTACCCTTACGATTTCACAACTTTGATGAAGTTTTAATGCTGAGGTTTTTTTTTTAAAGAAAAAGTACAAGGGTTCAATTCATTTGAAGGCGTTATTCTCTTCAAAGGTTCATATTTAAGAAAAAAATGTCGGCTATATGATAGGAGTTGTGAAAAGATAGTAACTAGTATTCTAGATATATCTAACTAGACATATATTTTAGTAGTCGAAGTAAAACCAATCAGGATCCGAATTTAGCAGTATGAATGGACATTCTATGCAAAAGATGTTATTTGGAAAAAATCGATTGTCAATATTTTACCTAAAAAAATACTTTTAGCCTATGAACATGCAATGATCTTGAAGTCAGGTCAACACAAACTTGGAAGCGGAAGATTGGATAACTGAAAAGAACCTATGATATTAGTGATCATTCAAACACAAATAACATAATCCGGTTCCAAGTAAAACGGAAATGCCACAAAAGTGCAAGGTAACATTGACACAACCCGGAATTCCAACCAACTTCCCAAGAGGACCACGTCCACGAGATTCATTTGGTTACCAATCGGAATTCCTTACCAAACAAGTGGATTTTGCCTATTCAAAACAGAACTGTCTATTGAAGCATGGCAGTTTCGCGTCTGTGAAAACTTTTACACGTTTTAAACAAAAGACATTATCAGGGGCACCCAACTTCCTACAGTCGCGACCCGAGAATGCGATGTCAGTTTTTGGTTTCTGTAAACAGTTGGACCCAACTCCGGATGTACGCACCTCAGTTCCTGTAGAAAGTTCGGAAAAATAATAACACATAACATCATCGTAGGCAAAGTTCAGAATAACTGGTGGGTTTTAAAGCGATACATGGGTGCTTCCACATTTTTTTTTTATGGCTCAATTTTTTTTTTTGTCTGTCTCCAGTTTACAGCCCATTTGAAGAGTTCAGAACCAGAAATAATTCTATTGCCGAAATTTTTTTAGCAGCAAGCATCCTCACTCGTAACCGAAGAGAGATATACATTTTTATTGTGCAATATACCTTCCTGTCCCACCCCAAAAAAAAGTGTTTTTACAATTTTTAATACATTCCCAGCAAAAAAAGTCAGCATAAAACCATCATGAAAATTTTGAAATCGAAGGTTTTATGCAGGAAAACTGCAGTTTCTTTGAAGATCTATAAAATTAAAGGTTTTTGTTTCAATATCCTTCATAAAAACTGTAAAACACCTTCATAAAAACCTGCAAAAAACCTTCAATTGTTAATCATGAATGAAAAATGCAGATATTTTAAAGGTTTTATGCAGGAAAATTAAAAACTTAAAAAAAACTACAGTTTTTGTTTCAATATCCTTTATAAAACCTTCAATTTGACAATTTTGATGAAGGATTTATGCTGACTTTTTTAGTCAGGTTACCGTATGACCATTTTAAGCCATATTTTTATATATATTCTTCGATTTTTTTTTATTTAAACAGCATGCGTCGAAACGAAGCTTGTATATATATATATATATATATATATATATATATATATATATATATATATATATATATATATATATATATATATATATGACTAGTATGGTATACTGTATGATATTTACAAACGTGAAATGGTGCACATACAGTTTTATAAAAATATCGAGTTTGCAAACGTATAAGTTCTCAAGCATATCGAGAATACAAGTACATCATTGATTACTAGATATTTGTATTTTTGCTTACTTAATAAAACACGTAATTGTATGTTGAGATTAAGGAAATAAAAGTGACAAATATAAATATCCTATTATGTTACTTGCTATTGCTATTAGGCATTCTAACTGTAGGCATCCTAGAATAACTTTAGGCAATTAAACATCCTAACTCTCATGTGAAATTTTTACTAGTTACTTTTACCTCAGCAAGTGAAGCCACATTCTTCTAAAACAATACAAAGTGGTCACAAATTATTGCGGGATGGTATTTGTTTGCCTGTACCACATTCAGCTGTATTGGTATAATAAAACATTATTTTTATCCAACTACTTCGCTTACATTTTAAACAAGTCGCTTAGCTTCTGTAGCAACAAAGTTGTTGGTTTATTATGCATAGTTAAACAGCCAAACAAAAACTATCTTCCAACAATTTGTGACCAACCTGTATAAATAATGTGTAAATAAGTGTTTTCGATCCGTGATTTTCAGTGGATTTGTTATTCAAAAATAAAGATCTTTCTTTGGTGAATTAACGTCGCCCTAGAGCTGCACATTGGGCTATTGGTGACGGTTCGGGGCCTATGTCGAAGGAACGACACGGGAACAATGCCTCGTATTTTTTAAACGTGGTCAGATGACGAAGACAACCCATGCGCTGGTACCCGACGTAACCTCAATAGGTGTCACAAGATCTTCCTTTGATTTGAGAGGCCTTCCTCCGTGACCGAGTGAATAAAGGCGTCAGATATGAATCAGAGGGTTCCTGGTTCGATTCTGTGCGATGGACTTGACAAAGAAAAGTAAAAAAAGTAGTGATCTTGTGATGGGAGGGTTGCCAGCTTCACTACAAAATACTAGCAATGTCGTCCAGAACATCCACAAAAATTATCGGCGTGTATACGGGACTGGTGCACGATAAATCTGATCGGGGTCGAAAAAAAGACGTCTATAAAAGCGTTGGATGCCAGTTCAGGTGTTGTCCTCGTCATCTGACCATGGTTCAAAAATACGAGGTCGTTCCCGGGCAGGGGTGCCCATCCCCCCAAACTCAATGGCGCAAATCCCCCCTAAACTCAATGGCGCACCCCCCCCCCAAAAAAAAAAAATCTCTACCCCTGCAAATGTAAAGCATATAACTTGATTAGAATCTAAAATTTTCGACTGAATCCACACAAAGCTCCAAGTTTCGTATTTTATAAATCAGTTAGAGATAAAATCAACATATAAATTTGTTTATACTTTAACTTATATACATTAAATGATATGTATGGAACTTATATATTGCATTAAACTTTCTCTCCACATCTCTTTATAACGTTGCATTGATACAAACAAATGGTGCTTAAAGTCAGGTTCGTCTATAAAATATATGGTCGGAGGTTCGGATAACATTTTGTCAAGTAAAATTGTAATTTCAGAAATTTATTAATTGTTTAAACAGGCGTTATAATTCATAATAAATTCCATAGAACTTGTTATTGTCTGTCCGCTAAGAATCGATCGATTTCGGTTCAAGAACCGCAGCTTTGTTATGGTCTAAAAATCTGGTGTTTTCTACAAAATGTCATCGATTTGTCTATGGCAGTGGTTCCCAAACTATTTTGGTCGTGGAACCCCAAAATTTGTCGCCAATGATCGCGGAACCCTGAATATTTTTTAATCAACGACTTTTCAAAATTTAATATATGATATTAAATGAAACAAGTATTATTTTGGTATTTCAGATTTTATTGAATTAAGCAAAACTAAAAAAAAAAACTCATCATAGAAACAATTAATAAAAATACAAAACATAAACTAAAATAAATGGAAAATCTTTAATGTGAAGAATGCACCTGCTTCTTTGATTCCATGATTCTCTTAAAATTGGGCGTTAGGTTTGATAACTGAACTCTCATATCTGGTTCAGCATCAAGTTTGTTACGATATTTGGTTTTTGTCGCAACATATTTTGAAAACCCAGTTTCACACAAATAAGTGGTTGCAAACGGCAATAGAATTCGAATAGCCTGTTTGGCTAAATTTGGATATTCATCGAATACATCTGACCAGAATATTGTTAATGAAACTGTTCGAAATTTGCTTCTAATTGTGTATCCGAACTCAATTCAATCAAATTTTCATAATCCATGGAATGAAATCCTTTTGGTTTTTCTTTTATTTTAAAAGGATTTTGTACCCAGTAATTATCTTGATTCTCTAGGTTTGGAAAATAATCACTGAGTGATTGCTGTAAACTGGACAGATGTGTTTTTATACCATCACGGATTTCCATACCTATATCCACTTCAGATTCTTCGAGAAAATCACTAAGCGTCTGGAAACACTCGGAAGTTATTTTGCTCCACAGCTGAAATCCAATATTGTATTTTCCTCGAAAAGGCAACCAATTTATCTTTTGTTTGCAATATGTTGACTTGTTTTCCTTGCAGAGAACAAATAAAAACGTGTTTTGAATGGATCAACTGGTGAGGTTATAAGAAGCCAAGGGACATAGACAATCGCCAAAGCATTAATCCGGAAAAGAAGTTTGGAATATGCCACTATAGCCATCTATTGGTAGGATCGAAAGTTTGATCCCGGTTAAACATCCATACACCGGTATATTGCACAAAAAAAAATTACATAAATTTTGGGGGAAGATTGTAAACTTTCCGAGGAAAATGTGAATATATTAAACACCATTCTTATTTTTTTTAATCAAATAAAATTTGTCACGCGGAACCCCTAAATTTTTTCGTGGAACCCCAGGGTTCCACGGAACCCACTTTGGGAACCACTGGTCTAAGGTGTTGATTTCAATTTCACCAGAATATATAATTTACAAATGGATATTTTAAATCCCGGTTTTGGAATTAAATTTTGTAAACACCTAAAAATAGTTACTGTAGTTACTGTAGAAATGCTTACTGTAATATCCGATTGTTCAATTTCAGAGAAACCCTTGCAATCACTCCATTTAGACTAAAATAACTACCTACAACATTTTATTTTATTACATTTGTCAGTGATATATGCAAAATTACTCTAATTAGCAGAAACACATGATGTAAATAGGTTTTAACCTGAATGCTCAGAAACAATTGCCTCTTAAATGTCAGCCAAATACCACTGAAAATGCTTAAATACTTTATATATAAGAAAGAAAAGCTTTCTGACTGAAATATAAAAAACAGCTTTTTTTTTTAAATACATCATGACATGAAAGAAATAAAATTGATGTTATTTACGGGCGTTAGATACAGAAGGTTCTACGAGTGTATATGTAAACCACGTAGTTTGTATTCCCCAATCACAGGACCATCTACAAAAGCTATTGTGCTTTAATAATGTCCCCATTCTACACGGAAGCTATTTGCGCACGTTAGCTTTTGCGATAACTCTGCGATTGGTCCACCACGTGGTTTGAATGCACCAATCAGAGGCTTCTGCAATATGCAACGCTGCGTAAATAGCGTCCGTGTAGAATGGGCCTTAGAATATCTGTTTTTTACTGGTTAAGTATGCTTTCTCTTACCTAACGGTATAAACGAAACTGTTATATATAAAACACAGTTACATATATGGTCAAACAGAAATATTTATGAAAAAGTGGGATTAACGGTTAGAGATCTCAACATGAAATAAAGTACAGATTATAGTAATGAATAAACTTGTGAAAGTTTTATTTAAAAACATCTATTAAACCCCAACAAAATAGACAAGTAAACACAAAGATAGAAAAAAAAATTATCGACGAAATTCATGCAAAATACTGAACGTTATTGGTTTTTTTTTTTTAAATCACTCGTGACCTTGTACTCTTATGTTTGGCTATTTTAAATATGACAATCAAAGCAAAAACTTTATTTTATAGAATTTTAAGAAATCTTTTAAAATTTAATTTAAAAATGCCGTATGATATTTATCCACTTACCAGTACAGTTTATCAAACTCAGAAAATACTTTTAATTTTTTTTTTTTTTTTACAATTTAAATATTCGCAGCTTTGCTCCACATTTAAACTGCATGTTCACAAAAACCATTCGTCCTTGCTGACTAAAATATATTATCCGTTCTTTTATTGTAACATCATAGAAATTCTTTAAACTGATTCGACGCCAAGACCAGGCTCAAATATAATAAAACCACCTACGTGGATCCAAAAAGTTCAGTTTGGCTTTCATAATATTCAACATAGACAAATATCGGCGACGCCAATATTTTTTTTGCCCGCTCAAAAATCGAGACCTATGGTCGTGCTTATTTCCTTTTACTTTTTTTGTTTTTCTTTTATTTGAACGATGAGTATTTTTTAATGACAGAATTGGCTCCTAAATGTCTGTTAGCTGTATGTGTGCTGGCAGAAGATACAAGTTATTACGAGGAAATAAAATCGATTGTAAATGTAATATAAGCACTAGAAAAAATGAGGGGGTTGGGGTTCTCCACCAGTGGCGGCTCGTCCACTACAGCAAGTACAGCCGGGCTGCAGCTAAATTTATTAGTGTATTTTAAAACTAAAATCAGATATTTTACTAATTTTCTTCTTAATTGAAGATTAGAATTGAAATATCTACGGTAGTAAACAAAGTAAACAAAATCTCCGATAACCACAACTTACAGTAATCCACAATTCAGGGGGCGGGGGGGTGGGGGGACTCCATTCAATCATAACTGCAGCCCAAAAGCGAAATTCGAAATCGGCTGCATCGTTGCCATGGAAAAAAGAAAGTAGGATTGCTTTAATTTTCAAAAAATAAGTGTTTTGGATGGGGGGGGGGGGTCACATGATTTCGTCTGCACTAACATTTTCGACCACGGGCCGCCACTCCTCAGCACTGATGTGTATAGTCTGAATGTATGAACCGGACAAAGATCAGTAAACGTGTGTGTCCTAGGTATACGAGTAACACATATTAAAAAAAATCCTAATGGAGTACTTTTTAGTTTTTTTACTTCAATTTTAAAAAATATGAATTTATTCTCTAAAATACTTTTTTCAGTTTTTTTTTCACCCCCCCCCCCCTTCAAAAAAAAGCGAGGGCTCGGTGCGGTAGCATCAGGGAGGCATGCGACGCACAACTCTAAGATTCTCCTCCCATAGCCATTAATCAGATAATTTTTGTAATTTATTTTGTAGATCTTTCTAACATGGCATTTAGTTTTAACAAAATAAAGACTTGCATTTTCGAGCAAGATAATTTTTTTCACAATTTCGTCAGCTTTTGTGTCGAAGAGGCGTTTCTTGAAATCGCTGGAAATTCCAGTGACTGGAGACATATTATATATGCAAAAGTATGTTTTGCCCAAAACATTTCCCCTAAATATTAAATAATAATAGAGCAATGAAAACAAATCCCCCCCAAAAATTCTGATGGCGCAACATGCGCCATGATACCCCCCTATGGGCACCCCTGTTCCCGGGTCTTTCCTTCGAGATAGGCACCGAATCGTCGCCAATAGCCCACTGTGCAACTCTAGTGCGGCGTTAATTAACAAAACCCCAAAACAACTTTCTTTGACTTGAAGAAAGTGTCATGTATTTGGGGATGTTACTTTTTGTTTAGTAATTTTTTACAGAGCACGACAGCGACACAGAATTTCATGGATGTGCAATGTTACTTTTAAGTTACTAAAATAAGTAAGTACTGTATATATTTTTTAATAGACCAATTTGTTTTATATGTAAATACATTGTTTAGTTGCTGGATCATATCTAGAATTATTAGAAGATGTTGGAACGCGAGCATTGTCGAAAAGTAGGGAACTTCTAATAGTTAGATATTAATATTCCGATTTCATGTTTTCAACAAAATTCTCATTATTTTGATGGACTTCTTGTCACTTTTCACCAAACATAATTAGTTTAGAATTCCCATGATCTATGTCAGAATTAAAAAAATAAATAGAAAAATTAAAAATGCTCCAGGTGAAGACGACATTTCTACGACGTTCTTCAGCCTTTTGACATTGACTGAGCGTCTATTTGGAGACTGTCCCTAATTTCGAGGAAATTTATTTTTTTTCACTCTTACCTTTTTACACGGTCGGTCTTTTGTAAAAGCGGTGGCATCATCGCTCATAAAGCGTTCTTTTTTCCTGAAGGGGGGGACATAATTTTTTTTTTCACGAGACACTTCCCACTGCATCATCACCAGTGCCCAAAAAATTACGAAGAAAAGAGATAGAGAGCAATAAAGAGAGAACGAAGAAGAAATAGCTGCGTGTCTCTGGCATCAATCAATCAATCAGATTTCCTGGAAAGAACTCTTGCCCATTTTTCCTCTTTAAATTTATACTTGCTAAATCTCGTTTTCTTTTTGCCAAAAAGGAACACTTTTTCCATCTATTTTTTTAAAAACATTTGTAGTTAGTTTATAAAGGGATGAGTGAAAGAAAAAAAGAGCAGACGAAGGTTTTGTTTGGCAAATGTTTGTGTGAATTCGTCAAGCGTGTCCAGTTCTTTTTTTATTGTTTGTACAGCAAGACAGCTGTTGGTTGGAGATTGTAATCTATAAACTTAATGGTAGATGAAAATTTTGCTATTGAAATACTAGTGGAATTAACGAACAACGTATATTACTTCGCGAATTTAATGAATAACGTATATTACATCAATTGACGAATAGCGCATGAATGGACTATTGTAATAATTTATTGATGTATCGCAATATGCTAATGTAATCGCAATATGCTCTTAATATATACTTATAAACAAAAAAAATGTAAGGTCTTTTAAAATGAATAAAAATTACAAAATTCCTCTCCGTTGACTAACAACATAAAACGCTGGAATATTTATTTGTTCTTGTGCTCAGCCAGTGGTTATATTAGACTCCAATAATCAACAGCTCGATGTTGTCTGGGAAGAAAAACATTTTTTTATAATGTACTAAATGGTGTTTAACATTTTCGCTACAGGGCACCCACAGGCTCGTGATACAAACTTCAAAATAATGCGTAAAACGCAATAGTCAACTTGCATTCTTTTAGACGCCTACAGTGAACGTGTTAAACACCATTTAGTAGTTCATAAAAGAAATGTATTTATGTACCCCCTCCCCCTCCAACGAATATTTATAGTTTTAAAGAATTTGAAGATAAAGTTTTGTAGAAAAAATATAACCAATCAATCATAAAATAGCCTTGACTTAAACCCCCCACCCCTTCGTCAAAACTAACTCAGGTAGCCCAGGTTACAAGAAAGAGTTATTCTCAGTTCAAGAATGGTGTGCTATCAGTTTTTTTTTTTGTATTTGGTTCATAACGTCGCACTAGAGCTCCACAGTGTGCCTACGGTTCGTGTCCTATCTCGAAGGAAAGACCCGGGAATGAAAGCTCGTATTTTTTACCCATGGCCAGATGACGAGGACAACACCCAAGCTGGCACCCAACGTAACCTCAATAGGCGCCAGATCATTAGAATCTGATCAGATTTATCGTGCACCAGTCCCGTATATACGCCAGTATAATTTGTTGGACGTTCTGGAAAAATTTTATTTGTATTTTTGTAGCATTTTTGTAGCGAAGCTGGCAACCCTCCGATCGCAAGATCACTACTTTTTTACTTTTCTTTGTCAAGTCCATCGCACAGGTTCGAACTAGCAATCCTGTGATTATTAGCTAAACTGGGCAACAGGGGACCCGGTGTGTGTAATACAGAGAAATGATACATACAGGAGAAACCATTTACCCCCTTCTACTTGCTTTTATTCAAGATCACCCATTCACTAGATATAGTTTCATCACCCGCAAGCAAGCATTTACTAAATCTAAAGAATAATCGGATTTTTAAGCCAATTTGCGAGGGAAACCAGCAATTGGCTGCAATTATAAATGTGGTACGACTGAGCTTCGGCGCCAAGTGTGTAGGATGCAGCACAAATGCCAACCCCACTGCATACCTCACCTCACACTTCCCAGAAAACACAACGAAACAACATTTCCCATTCGCGATGTACAAATTACAATCAGCAGAAGGCATTTCATCCCTTTCAAAGAGCAGAACACTCAAAGTAATGATAATAATAAAAAGCGAGTGATTTATATTTCCTGTGCGGATTTCTTTTATCTCACCACACGCTCTTCCCATCTCATATCACCTACACCTCTCTCAGCAAGGGGAACGGGTTTTAGCAAGAACTGAAGTGAAATGGGACGAGATCGTTTGCTACGCTTGGATGACCCATAGGCGTCTGCCCCCACAGTATTCCAGGCAAATTTCGTTCAAACTCCTCGCTTTAAATTTCGTTAACTTAAAAAGTAAACTTCTAACCATGGACATTATTCTTTTTTACTTAATTTGAATGCTACAAGATATTTTATAGTTACTTTATCAAATTTCTATCATGATAAGGCCATATACTAGTTTAGTAGTGAATAACATCTGCCACAGCGATTTTCTGTTGATGAAAATTTGGAAACGAAATATCTTTAATCGCTTGAATATATGTATATATTTATCTCAGCAAATCCCCTTTTATTATTAAGTTTCATACAGATAAATATTTTAAAAAGGAAGCTTAAAGAACTTTCAATTTATTTAAGCATGCATCACTATCAAATTTAATTTTATAAGAATTTCTCCATAAACAATACAATGCTATAGTATATTTACTTCAGAATTTAGCCAATTTAATATAATTATTCATTTGTACAGGATCTGTAGAATCAACTGATTACGAAACCAACACTTTCATTCGATCTCAATAGTAACAGTTTCTTTCTGAGCCACCAGTCTAGTTCAGACTAAAGCCACCATTTCTTTACTACGATTCCGAGACTAATAAATACCACCAATTGATTCCAAACCCAACACCTTCATCCGACCCGACTAGAGGAACTATTTCAAGATCAGTACTTATAACTAATTCATATATCAACACATTCTAACTGATTCCAAGACTAATAATAAATATCATTTAATTCAAACAACATTCAAACAGCATCAACAAACCTACATTTTATTAAAAAGCCGATTCCAAGACAAACTCTTACAACTAAATCCGAGATCAACACATTCAACTGATTTCAAAACCTCCTTTAAAACTGCTTCCAACACCTATAAGCATCCACTTCAAACCGTTTTCAAGATTTGTACTTGAGCCCTCTAGGTTCAAAACCAGATAGATCCATTTTCATAAATTTTACAGGAAAAACTAAAGCGTTAAAACTAAAAAATTACTAAAGCGTTTGTTGGCCACGAACTTTTGGATCTAAACGCATGACTTTGAACGCATTTTTTTAGACTGGATTCAGACACCTTTGATCAATACCGCTTTGCAAGGTAATGTAGTGCATTGAAAACGTGTGAAAAATAAAAACGATATTCCAAAAATGAGTGGATCTATCTGGATTTGAAACTAGAGGGTCCAATTAATTATACATCAACGCATGCTGATTCCATGACTAACATTTGATTCGAACATTAACATCTACATCTCATTAAAAGACTGATTCCAAGACCAACACGTTCAACCGATTTCAAAGACCTCTTCTAAAACTGTCGGGTCTATCCTTCAAGATACGCCCCGAACCGTCGCCAAATAACCCACTGTGCAGCTCTAGTGCGACGTTAATTAACCAAACCAAACCTATAAAACTGCCTACAAGATAAGCGTCCACCTGCAACCAATTGCAAGCTTTGCATTTCAATTCAACCCTTTCTGAAACCGGAATATTCATTTTATACCAAGCGCTGACTTACATGATTCCAATATCCAAGTGTCTCAATCGCTGACTTACATGATTCCAATATCCAAGTGTCTCAATCGCTGACTTACATGATTCCAATATCCAAGTGTCTCAATCGCCGACTTACATGATTCCAATATCCAAGTGTCTCAATCGCTGACTTACATGATTCCAATATCCAAGTGTCCTTAAAAAAATTCCCTTCAGACCCAACTTCAATCACGTACTCGTAATTTGCAATCGTCCCTCCAGCTTTGCGTGTTAGCCATTTTTCCACCATCCCCCTCCTTATTGCGATTATTCAAGAAACATGCGATTATGCTACATAAGAAAATGTACATTCCCCCCCTCTCTCCCCCCCCCCCCCACCATTATCTTCCATTTTGTGGCATCGACGTCATTTATGATGTTTCCAAACCCTCCCCCCCCCCTTATTCATTCTTTAGGGCGGTCTTAAATACCACTGGGGGGGGGGGGGGGGGGGTCGAACTCTTTGATTTATTGTCTTCAAAGTCTTGACTGATTAACGCACACATCGTACTAACGACTTATTTGTTCCACAATTTTCGTTCGCCGCTTCTTTGAAGCTTTTTAAGTCTTTTTGTTGTTTTTTGTTCTTTTTTTGTGTGTGGTGCGTTTTGACGAAGATGGGAAGCATAGGAGAACAAAGGATGGGGTAGATTATGCCTTCGGGAATTATCAGTGTTCGATGAGGAGTTCTTTTGTAGCGGTGTATATTTTTTTTTTATGTTTGTGGTAGTGAATCTTCGAATGCGAGACGGCAGGTGGTTTGTTTATTGCTTTGAGAAGTCGTTAGAAATATTTTTTTTAATTGAAAATTTATATTTTGTGTTTTCAATTCCGTATTTAATAGTCTGGAGTGATGTTTAAAAAAAACTGGAATGCTTTTACATAAAAAATGACAAAGTGATTAGTTAATTTTGATAATAATTTACATGTTTTTTTTTAAATTTAAATGGTTATTTTATACGACCAAAAAAAATATTTACTTACAATAAAAATAGTGGCCTTTCGTAAAAAGAAGCAATAAAAACCTTTCAAGTATAGATATTAAGAAAGCCATTTCAATGATCTTTCGTGCAAATCAATAGTTACCAAAAATAATTGTCTTAGTTCTTAAAGTTTCAATGGAAATTACATGCCTTTATAAGCTTAGAAATACGCAATTAAGATTGTTGTAAAAGTTTATACAAAAGTAAAATAAAGTTTTACGAATGCTAGTCCAAAAATTTTATACACTCAAACTATTTTACTTTCTTCAGAATATTATATGCAAAAAAGGAAGACAAATTATTAAAAGGACGCGAAAATACATCATAAAAAAGCCTTCAGGTAAACTTCAATGATTCTTTCCATTTTTATAAGAAAATTTTATATTTAATATCTACCGCAAGTCATTTTGTGATGCAGAACATTATCACTCAATTGTGTAGCTTGGATAGCAGCTGTGTGGGATCCATATGTCATTACTTACTTTAGAGAGAAAACACTTCCTCGTTAAATATAAAACATTCGCTTCACGTGCTGATTATTTAAAAGACGCGCCAATTTTTACGTATTTCATATTCATCAGATTGAGCAGAAAATTACACTGGAGATTTCACCAAAAACGTATATAAATAACCCAGAACCAAACTTTAAGACAAACTTTATCCCATCAATTACTCAAAATCGAATACCCATAACCAAAACACACACAAACCGTACGACATCAAAAACCCAATGCATTAACCACCATCCACCAATTCAATACCAGCCAATTTCGCCACCCGATTACTTGACAATATCCCGCTTACCCCTCGCAAAGAAAAAAATCCCCCCCCCCCCACCAACCAAAACGATTTAAATATTAATTCTAAAAACACCCCCAACAATTTTATCACATTATTCGAAATCCCCTCATCTTCTTTTTAACTTCCCATCCCTCCCCCCCGCACCAAATAAGAAAAAGACACCCCCTTTTCCCCAATCCACAGTGGCGCCCCCTGCTTGTAATGTAATCTAAAACGACTTCGACAAGGAGACCCACCCCCTCGAATGGAGTTTTTAAGGACTCACAAAGAGCACATACCCACGGCCCTTCATTGGAGTTAATGACCACCATACTGGAGCCTGCGCGATCAATGATTGCGGGCGTGGGAGTGGGGGTTGAGAAAAAATCGAAAGGGGGGGGGGGGGCTGTTCTTAAAGACCCTTTTCTGCAGCTTTTCCCTTGATTTACCCTACGGGTATTCCCCGGAGTGGCAGCCTTTCGAAAGGTCTTTCAAGAAACGCGGGAGGGCTGTTAATAGGAATTGGGCTGGGGAATGTTGCTACAAGGGGCTGAGGCCTAGATAAAGTTGCATTTTTTGGAACTGCTCAGGTTTGATTAAAACGGCTTTTTTAATGGATGACTTACAGTTCTAATATTAAATATGTACATTCGTAATACAATAGCAAAGTTTAAGTCTGGTTTCTAAGATATGTTTTAACTATAATAACTTCAAAATGATGAGCTTCAGGACAATTATGATTATAAAGTTGTGTTTGCTTGGACAAAACGGCCCCTAATTTTATCATTTAAGCGTACAGAAACAGCAGAAGAATGCCAGTCGTACGTTTTTCATATGACCAAAATCTCTGCTTCATTTTAAGTTACGAAAGTATGAATACAAAAATATGAAAATTGGAAATAATTTTAATTTTTTATTATTACTGTGATTTATATTTTTTAAGAAATAATAATCCGTTTAAAATAACCACTTTGATTGTTAATGTATCTTCGGTACCCAAACATTTCACATCAGTCACCATAAAGCAGAAGCCATTACAAGCAGTACAATGTAAAACAAGCAGTTTAGGCACATGCTACGCGATACTACTTTATTTGTAATCAACAATCACAGAGGCATCCGCTAAAAGCAATGCGCATTAACAGCACGTTCTTGTAGTAAATTTAACAAGCTAAAGTCGACACAAAACTGTACAATTGAATACAGTCTGCCAATTTTTCCCAGGTTTCTATACCGAAATCCAGGTCACACATTTGCAGTATACTAACTCAAGTGAACACCAAAGTATACTATAGGTACAAAAAAAAATTTACAAATATTTTAGACATTTACTTTTGCAATCGATAACACCCAGTTCCCCCATGGAACCCAACTTATGTACTCAACATCGTACTATCAACATAAATGATTTGTTTAGATTCACATTTTTCTTTTGTTTAGATTGGACTAACAATTGATTGGAACACACAACAATCGATGGAATTTCAATTTCCAACCAACCCCCTTTTTGCCAAACGACAAGCCTTAGGGGGTGGGCCGCGGGGGTGTATCAGGAAATGAGACTGATGAAGAAGGTGGTTAGGAGGAACAAGATGGGAAGAAATCACGATTCTGATGCGTTGCCACCTTCCAACAACCTATAAGATCTCCACAGCCCGAAGACGTCTCCTCTAAAGAGTGCCCAGGGACCTCCTTCAACTCTTCACTTCATTTCAAAAGGTGCGCTCGATCGTCGGAGTTGGGAAACACCTAAAAAAAATGGCTCATTTTCTCTCTCTCTCTCTCATCAAAAATGGGGGAGAAATTAAAATAATTAATCACCAGACATTAGGAATAGCAGGTCCCGATTTCTTACTGCACTCCCCCTCCCCCGCCCTTCCCCCTCGTCCATTTTGGGTTGCGAAAGAGTACGAGCGGGACTCTAATGACGTCATTCATTCTGGTAATTTCTGCTGTCATATTATGTGGTGGAATATCGAGTCTTGGGGGAAAGGGTGGAGGGGGGTTTTAAAGACTCTGCATCAAAGACTGTCGGAGCACCCCCACCTCAAAATGACCCACTACTGCGCATGTGCCATAGGTTTGGTTTTACTGAGTGGCTTGCGGTTGTTGGAGTTCGTTTGGTTTCTATGTGGCTGAAGGTACTTAAATTATAAACATAATTTGGAAACATTTGGAAAGAAATACGTTTGTATACAAATATCATAATAAAACAACGTAAAGCGTATGAGCCTATTTAGTAAATTGATTATTAGAGGCAGTGCGTTCTTCTTCAAGTATATTTTATCGTTGTAAAGAAAAGAATGCAAACAAGAAAGGTTCAGAAATTATTTTCACGTCTTTTTAAAATTAAAATTTACTAGGGGCTATCTCCTACTCGCTAATGCTTGTAAAACCCCGAATAATTACTACCCGTTTGATAAAGTCATTTTACTGTTGTTCAAATTTTGAAATGTAGATGGTGCCACGAGATAACATATCTTTTTTTTTATAAGCGTAACAAAATAATTAATTGCTTTAATATTACCTAGTTTTTATATGTTCTGGCTTATCTACAGGTCACTCCCTTCCAAAGGACACTTTGATCACAAAATTTGGTTATATAGTTTCGGATGAGTGACTGGAACAATATTCGTTTTGCCTATTAAATATATAGATTCCCCCCCCCCCCCTAAAAAAAAGTTTAAATAAGCATAAATATAATTTAAAACGATTTTGAACAAATGAAAAAATCCTAAGCATATATATTTGTTAAACTAAATTAACTTAATTTATTGAAAATATGGCAACCAACCTTTAAAATATGAACTTACAGTATAACTTAAATTATCCAGATCAATTGGGACCAGATCCCATCCGGATAATCGAATATCTGTATAACTGGATAATCCACCAAAAAAATATTATTTCTCAGTAAAAAACAACAACCAATTTTGTTTTAGTATTTAATGTAATTTAATGACTATCAAAAACAATCAGCGTTAAGAAACTTTTAAAATGTGTATTTTGCTGATTTCTTATTTTTTCCCTTAAATCGATCCGGATAATTGACGATCCGCTTTGTTTATCCGGATAACTGGAGTTCGGTTAATTGGAGTTCTTTTGTATGGGCAAATCCACTCCTCTCTCTTCTCTACTATAAACTAACAAACGTTACAAAATCAAACTTGTCAACAATCCACGAGTTCCAACCCACACGTTCATCTCATCTCCTTCAAGAAGTTGACCTAAAAATAAAATCGCTCAATGATCACTGCCTCTAAAAAAAAAAGCCGTCGAAGAAATATCATTATCTTGGTAAAGGATATCAATAAAGATTCCGAACGTTGCACGTTCCGTAAAATACGACTTCCACAGAACTGGTTTAGGTGCGATTTAAGTGTTAATAGTTTTCCTTCTATAAAGCGGGCCCGACGCTCGCAACTTAAAAAAGAAACTGGGGTCGCTACCTGAACAAAGAGGATATACGCACAAAAAAAAATAATCTAAAAATTAGAAAAGTGGATGGGCTTTGTTTTTGCTTCTGTATGAATAAAAAGGTTGCTTCCACATTTGAATAGGAAGATGTAAAAAGGAGATTTGTTTCATAGACTTTTAGGTGTTTAAAAGGATACAAGTCGGCTATTCTGTTTTACGTGTTATTTTGAAGAACATACCACACACCTGTGCGTTATTCGGCATCTAACGTATTCTATCATTTTGTACATCTTCGATTCATTTATGCGTTGATTTTTAGTGATATGTTATCTGCTGCGAAAAGTAATCTTTTGGGATGCACCCCTTAAAAAAAACCTAAATAGGTAAATAACAAAACAACGTTGCAATAAATTGATTAGTTATATTGATTGTTTTACTATTCATAAACGCAGATTAAATAAAACGAACAGTTCAATTCTAAGTAATAAATGGTATTAAAATGTACTGTGGCAAGCTCTGTGAATGCGAATTTTAAAAATATCGGAAAAATATATATTAAAACTAGATGACCCATTTAACTTTAGGAAACGATATAATATTTCTGTTCTTATGCATACTAAATCCTCCCCCTCTTTATTTTCTTTTGTACCTTTGATGCTAAAATTATAAATAAATTCATTTCAAATGACTTCAGCGCATAAAGTAAAAAAAAGAAAAAAGAATTGATAAGTACGATATGAATGAACATCAAATAAAATACTGGAGCTCCAAATAACAACAATTTTAATTATCATTTATGTACAGCAATCAACTTGTCTCTTTTCTTAATTATCAACTGCTCAGTACCTGATATTGATGACATATTTATCCGTAACCATCTCCAGGACGTCCCCCTAAATGACCGTGATAAATTCCGTGACGAAAAAAACCTGAAACTCCTCAGCAATTACACAACATACTAATTCGAGAATTTCCCTCTTAAATTTATAAAACTTAAAAGGACATACCAAGAAGAAGCAGTCCTCTAATATTAATCAGAATACCCTCCCTTCCCCCCCTAAACCATCCTAGACATCATATAAACCCAAAAATATCACCCTCATCAAGCCATCTAAGATATCGCGATTAACCAAAACCTTCAACTCCACCAAAAGCTATTTCTCGGCTCAAATCATCTCAAGCGTTGCGTTTAAGACCCGATACTCTACACGTAGCCCACCCCCTCCTTTCCACCGTTAAACATCAAGGTGTTAATATAAACGAGCGAATTAATAATAAACACTTCTGCTAAATACACATCCCCCTCTTCCCCATACCTATGCAATTACTTGAAAACCCGAAGCGGCATTAAGGTTGAAAAAGGCGCCAAGATCGTCTTTACACCTGTGAGTGTGTATCTTTAATTACTTCCCAGGTGTGGGGGGGTGGATAGAAAGAAATATCGTCTGAATTAGCCCAAATTTCAAATCGTCTTGCCTTTTAGAGGAGACAGTTTGCATACGTCAGTGCGACGGACGTGTCAGGTGGGCGCGTGTGAAAGCGCGCTGAGAAGGGGGTGGGGTGTGAAAGATAATTTAACCAGGATCGTTTAAAATTAATCAAGGTTTGGGGGGTGTCTTAGGGATGGGGTGTATCACCTACCGTGACTAAACCTTTTGGAAATTAAGGGGTATGTGCAATGGGGGTGTGGGGATGGAATGGGGGGAAGGGGATGTCGCCGGTTTGAAGTGCTTTTCCTCTTCTCTGATGCTGCCTATCACGTGGATACGGGATTGAAGGGTTGCTGGAGGTGGGCGAGTTCTTTGTCGCCAAGATGGTGTCCTTATAGAAGGAATGTCGCCAACATTTATCGGACGGTGCTGTATTTTCCAAACATTGCCAAAGTAATTTTTCATTGCGAATTTTTTTTTTTTTTTTTTTTTTTTTTTGTAAATTATGTATTCGTGTAAATATTTGGATGTGTATTATTGTAAATATTTGGATATGTATTATTGTAAATATTTGGATATGTATTATTGCAAATATTTGGATATGTATTATTTTAAATATTTGGATATGTATTATTGTAAATATTTGGATATGTATTATTGTACTTTTACAATTGAAAGTGTTTGTGCCAGGTTTGGGTCTAATTTAATAATAAATCACGTATTTATCAAGTTAAAATATAGTGTGTATGTAGGTTGCTTAACAGCAGCAGTAGTGAGAAAGTACATTAAAATCCTGTGGTTGGTTAGTTGATAAACGTAACAGTAAATCTGCACAGTGAGCTTTGTATTTTTTTTTTGTATCTTTGTATTTGTTTTGTAAAATATATATTTTTGTAAATATTTGTTTTTATATATTTCAATATTTTCACAATTGAAAGTGTTTTTGTAAAGTCATAATAAATCACATATTTAAAAAGTTAAAATAAAGTATGAGTAGGTTGCTTAATAGCAGCAGTAGTTAGACAGTATGTTAAAACCTATGTTTGGTTAGTTGATAAACATCGCACTAGAGCTGGACAGTCGGCTATTGGCGGTGGTATGAGGCCTATCTAGAAGGATAGACCCGATAACACTGCCTGGTGTTTTTGAACCTTAGTAAAATGACGAGGATAACACCTGAACTTATTAAATTCCTGTGATTGTGTTGAAAGATTGAATTAAATTATATGACTGTTCGCACATTTAATTTCTTGAATTGAAGAAAATACATTTGGAGAAAAAAAATCTTTATAATTTAGCAACATTAAAGAGGTATTTTATAGTCCATTTTTTGAAAAACTATTTTTAAAAATATACTTTATTTATTTGAATGCTTAGCCAGTACACATAGACGTATTTTTGACATATTACATATACGAGTTCAGTATTTTGTATTTAAAATACTGAACTCGTATATATAATATGTCAGTCCATAACAACATTAATTTGAGAAAAATGCAATGGAAAACCACTCTAAGCCTATCAATTTGAGAAACTGGTAGTAATTTTAATTTTAAAAAACATATTTAAAGTTGTTTCTAGAACTAAGAAATATAACGTATTAGGATATAAAACATTTAAAATAGAATGAAGTAAGAAAATGAGATATCTAAATTTATTTAAGTCGGAAATCTCCTGTTTATGACTAAATCAACATATTAGAACCCATTTCACAAGAATTAAGATAACCAAAACTCACCAAAAACGGCACTTTCTTGCCAAATGTGGAACCCAGACTGTCGCTCATCAGTAAAGATAGATAAAAGAAGGAAAGCTCTTCAACCAGCTGATCATTATGGTTACCTTGACTACGGGAATGACGAGAGGGGATGGGTAGGTGGGGGGGGGGGGGGGGGGCACATCGAAAGCCTCCCTCTCCCAAGAAGATATTTTGAGGGGGTGGGAGAACTGACAACTACACCTCACCCCCCTTTTCCAAATAGGAGTCTATTAAAAAAAATCTGTGTTTTTAAGATTGTAAAAGGTTGGCGAGGCAGGGTGGATCTTATAGAGTTGAATTACACGGAATGGCAACTTGATGCTTGGCGGGCAGTGATTATGTTGTAATGCCGGGGAGGCTTGTAATTATTTCTAACTCGCCTGTCAGTGGAACGTCACGATGTTTAATTTGAGGTGTTGATGCTTGTGAGGGTCTGGAATAAAAGGAAAAAAAAATACCTGAGTGGAAGCAAGAGGTGGGCCTTCAGAGTGACAGTCTTTGGATGGGATTGAATAAGGATGAAAATATCGATTGGTGGAAAGGTAAATAAAAAAAAATTGCTTTGATGAGTTAAGTGGTGTCTTGGTGATCAGCTTTCCTGGTTAAAAATGATAAGAGTCGCTCCGGTAGTTAAGATGTCGAGAAATGCGCACCGTGGGCAATATGTGATGGGCAGTGGAAAGTCGTGAAGGGAAGACCCGGGAAACGTGTAATATTCATTTGAGAGACAAATTATGACAAGCTATACAGGTGGTCTTTTCATTGCAAACGTGTGATTTTGTTGTTAACGTCAATTACTGGGGTGTTGTATTTATATAAATCAGTTTGAAGATGGGTGGTTGAAGGAACGTCGCACTAGAGCTACTAGATGAGGGTTCGGTGACGGTTCGGGATATGTCGCATAGACATATTCATGCTCGAGGATTAGTATTCAGTTGGATATCAGATTACAGAATATTGAATCATCGTCAAATGACGAGAGCAACACTTAAGCTGACACTCCACTGCCGAACTTCTACATCATGAATAATGTAAGGAGATATGAGCCACGACAAATTTAAAATGCTTCAGCCACCTCTAGACGATTAGTATCTTCGAGCATGGATCCTTCATAGTAGAGAAAACATGTTATAGTATCGCTAACATCAAAGTGAGGCCAACATGTATGGCCTCAGACACGTGGTTAATTACGTCATTCCATTCTAAAAATTTCACTGTTACACATTTCCCAAGTCATCAGCCAATGGCGAGTATTTTTTAATTCATAATTTTGAAAAGAAGTCACGTGTCTGAGGCCATTCGGTCTGAGATGTTGATTTCACGATTATGACGTCATATTCGCTTTACTACAGTCCATTCATGATCGAGGATTAGTATTCAGTTGGATATCAGATTACAGAAAATTGTATGACTTTTTTATTATGCTAATAAAGTTATAACACAGTAAAATCCGTTTATAACGATGCCGGGTATAACGATACGCCGGATATAACAATGTAAAATGCAAAGAAAGTTTGGATTTCTATAGCAGTCCACGTTAATATAGCGATTCCGGATATAACGATTTCCGGATATAACGATTTCCGGATATAACGATCAAATTATGACGGTCCCTTAAACATCGCTATACGCGGTTTTTACTAAAAAAATATAAATTAAAAAATATATTATATTTTATAAATTATAATATATTATAAAAATATATAATATATTATAAAAAATATATTATAAAAAATATATTATAAAAAAAATAATTTCAGAAAAGATAAAAACTTTTAAATATTTAATATATAAATCACAGATATCGAAGGTATACATCTTTCAATTGAACGAGAATTTTTTTTAATTAATTTAATGTCAAATTATGCAAGCAGTTATGACACTATTTCCTTATTGTCGATTGCAGCATCTCTGGTCAGATTTTTCCTCGCTCAAGCGGATAAAACCGCTTCACACACACATTTCACACATCTGACAAGTCAAAACGGAAAGCCCAGAACTCACGACCAACACAAAACTCTTCAAAACGAGAGTCCCTGACGATAGCAGGACGAAAAGTCAAGACCCCCACACCCCCGCTTACCTTTCAACCTCCCAATCTAATTCGCTCAGCAAACGAACTCCCAACCCCCCACAATCTCTTCCTAATTTCACCCCCACCCCTCTCCCCGTCACAAATCACTCCCAGAGAAACAATACTCGTGCATTTTGGGAACATTATCGTCTGTATCGCGAGATGACGAGGATCGGAGGAAGGATGCTGGCGGGGTCATTTTTCCCAGACAACAATCAGAATTTCCCGTTTAGTTGCTCATTAGAAATAATTAGCGCGGTGCCAATTTGTGTGCATCCCCCCTTTCCAACAAAGGCAAAATACTACTAATATTAACACCAGTGATGAGCGGGGGGGGGGGGGGGGGGGGAGCACGCGGAAATCTTGGAGCGGTTTTATTCCGAGCGCAGCTCCGGCGCTGCGGAGAGAAGTGGGATGTAGAGAGGGTGAGACTGAGGCACGGGACTCGAAGCGCCATCTGTCGGTGAACGAGACAATGAGAAAGATTTTGTGGGAAGGTAACGGGATATATTCATGCCGAAGCGGTTCCCAATTAACATTAAACTCCTAGCTAAAACTAAATTAAAATGGAGGATAAAACTTTTTTTCATATATGCTCAAGGAATTTACCACGCTTTTTAGGCATGTGTACGTTTCACTTCATTTGAAAATAAATGGAATAAAATAAAATTTAATTTTATAACTAATTTTAATTTCGCACAGCTCTTACTATGAATATGGACATAAATTTACCCAACAAATATATAGAAAATATAATATAAAATAAATAAATAATAAGTGTGCATGCAACCATGTGAAAAAATATAAAAAATAAGAATAGCATTGAATTTTATTTTTAAAAAAAATGATTATCTCTACCCGCTTTTGCATTTTTTTTTTTAAAGCTTGAAAATCCGGAGGTCCATAAAAATGTAACCAAACGTTTTTTTTTGCGGTAAGCGAATTTATGACATGTTTGTTTTTGCATGCACGCTCCTCAAATGAAAAACGGGTAGTCGTAATTTTAAAAATGGGCAGTCATGACATTTAATAAGTTGAGAAAATAACACACAATCAAATTAGAGTTGTGACTGTCTCCTTTTCGAATTATGATTTATTTAATTCGCGACCGTAATTGAGCAGTCGTCAATTTAATGAAAAATTGGGCAGTCTCCTTAGATTAGACTCTGGAGCACGTATGAGGTAAATGACAATTCACTAATTTTTCAGGATTGGAAAGGGGTGTAAAGAAAACCTCTACCGGTAATTTTTTCCCGTTGTCGGGGTTAAGGGGTAAAATTTCAGTCGTTGAAAAAATATATATTTAATGGATAAATATTTCAATTTGGTGATTACTGACCCCTACTATTGAAATATCGAAAAACCAATGTTAAGGGATAAAATTTAATTAATTGAAAAAAGATTTATATAATTGGTAAATATTTCAATTTGGTTGTTACTAACCCCTAAAATTGAAATGTCGAAAAACCAACGAGCTGGGGATAGGATCTAAAATTTCATTCGTTGAAAAAAGATATATTGAATTAGTAAAAATGTCAATTTGGTGATTACTAACCTCTAAAATTGAAATATTGAAAAACCAACGTACTGGGGATAAGAGGAAAATTTTCATTCGTTGAAAAAAAAATTTATTTAATGGATAAATATTTTAATTTGGTGATTACTGACCCCTACAATTGAAATACCAAAAAACTAATGTGTCGGAAATTATGTGAATTTTTTTTATTAATTGAAAAAAGATTTGTATAATTGGTAAATATTTCAATTTGGTTGTTCCTGACCCTTAAAATTGAAATATCGAAAAACCAACGAGCTGGTGATAAGGGGTAAAATTTCATTCGTTGAAAAAAGATAAATTGAATTAGTAAAACTGTCAATTTGGTGATTACTAAACTCTAAAATTGAAATATTGCAAAACCAACGTGCTGGTGATAAGGGGTAAAATTTCATTCGTTGAAAAAAGATAAATT
>OZ010667.1:28032838-28267838 GCA_963932185.1 Troglohyphantes excavatus | reverse complement strand
ACACGCTGCATAAATTACCCCCATCCATTCCGAATCAAACATCTAAAACGTCTGTCGTCAAACTACCAGACTTCCCTCCCAGATAAAGTCCGGGATTAATTCCCCACAGAAAAGAACGCCCCATGCCTCAACCTGTCCCCGGGACCTTATCTCGCATCGGTCCAGTAATGACAAAACTCAATCACGCCACTTAATTTCAGTCCTCGCCGACACCACTGCCAACAAAAGGCGCGACACTTCGCGTTCCAGTTTTTGAATTGCAGAGGAGGGTTTTAAAAGCGTTCCCAAGGAAAGGGGGTGTATTCATTAGTGCCTTGACGTCGAACAATGTAATCCGCTTTCTTAGATTAGGGCGGAAAGTTGAAGCCCTGTATCAATAATTGACTACTTTTCGCGGCTTGTGAGTTGTTGCGCGCGTATAAATCGAGTTTGGGATTTATTTTCTTCGGGCTTGGGAAGCGAATTAATACGCTTCCCGCGCGTGCGACTTGCGTTGGAACGAACTTGATTGCTTTTGCAGGTCGTTAGTGTAATTTACTTAGTAGGGTTCAATTTAAAGGATGATCTCTGTATGTTAGAGATCTGTATCAATGGAGAAAAAGGTGCGATTCCTGTAAATAACCTACACTGTTAAAAATATGTAATCAAAAATAAGTAAAGTGTACTCGTTTTTAATTACATTCGATGCTTATCATAGCTCCGAATACGTGTTTCATTTTTGACAAAGACATGTATTCAAAACTAAGTAAAATGAATAGAAAGAGCAGTATCTCGCCTACAAAGGCTGCCTTCATAAATCACTTTCAATAAATACCGACAATAACAACCGACTTAACGGGAATCGAACCCATATCCTCAGGCACCGAAGTCAAGTGTCTACCAGGGCGAAGTGAAAAAGTTATAAACAGAAGAAATGTTAAAAAGGTGTGCCAAAAATAAGGGAAGCAAGATAATTGAGTTGTAATAACTAAGTAACCATTTAAGCAATCGACATCATACAATGTGGAAAACCATCTCCGGAATAATTATTTTAAGTTTGTCAGGTCACTTTGTTAAGATGGCTTGAACAGAAGCTGAAATGACCAATAAATCACACTGTTCAATATTTGGAAAGGACGGTTGCTGAAATCTGAGTACGTAATTGCTCATTTACGATGCAATTGTACTCAAAGAAAAACAAGTCGCTCAGGCGACAACATAACGATTCGTTCTTTTGGTTCCCTGTTCTTTAAAATAAATGAGAACAGCCATGATTTTGTTTTTAAAAAACATCGATATTTTTTTCAACTCGTTCTTTTGCAGGGGGGCGAAAGCCAAATAATAATTCCGTTATTCCGTATTAAAACAATTGAAAATGTTTTCAATGCAAGAATATGGTCGGAATACATTCACATTAGAAACTAAATTTTTTTTTTAGAAAGTTGTTTTTAAAATTTTCCTTTACACGAGAGATTAGATTTTAAAAATATGTGTGTATTGTTACTTTAACAACGGATCTATTAAATAAAAATGTTTCACAACAATTACTAAAACTTTGATGGTTTTTAAAATTATAAATATACATTTCTCAATCCTTCGATCGAAATCAAACAAATCCGATTTGGGATAAATCTCAAGATTCCCTATACCTTTGCAAATATCCCTAAATTCTAAAGTCAACGCATGAAACGCCACGCCACATAACAGTCCAAATAAAATAGATGAATTCGGGGCATCCGGATACATTCCGAACAAAGAAAACCTTCCAAACTGCGCCAGCACTTTCAGAATTGCGACTGAAGGATCACTCTAACTTACCATGGATCAACCCCCGCCGCCATCCCTTTCGACGGTTATTATTATGTGCGTACACTTTTCCACACACGATGGAAGATAAAGAAATCCTCGGCTGCGTCAACAAAGGTCCTATTTCGCGGAAAGAACCCTCATATCACCGGAGAAATGGCCGCGGAAGTTTCCAGAACTTTCTGGTAGCCAAATCGGTAAAAACTACCATATCCATCCTTCTCACGTCTTCCCGCGACGGTGTCCATAAGCCCTTTTTCCTGACAGCGGGCCCTGCTTTATGGCCCGCACTTTTCGTCGTCGGGACGGGTGCTAATCCTACAAAATATGAAAATACTGGGGCTGTTAGGGGGCTTGTGCCCCGGCATTTATATCGTTTATTAATTAGCCGTAACCGAGGGGATTTCTAGGGGTAGGGTCGTTCGCAGCGGCAGTTAGGGATGGGGATGCCTTGTTGGCTGGGTTTGCAAGATGGGTTGTCTTTGGCGGTGAATACATTGGAAAGAATGAAAGGGAATCGTGATTAAGAATAGGAAAAAGTTATTTTTAGGGGAGAAACTGAGTTTTCTTGGAGCCTGTACCAATGCGTTTTGATTTTTGTTAAGTAAATGTGATCTCTTATTGGGATTTTATTGCAGCTAATAAGTTTCACACCAGTTTCGAATAGTAAAGATTGAGAAAGCCGTGGAGGACCCGTAATTGTGTTGGAATATTAACACATTTACATCAATGATTTTTCTGCAAATTGCATCCCTGATGAATATCCTTAGTTAAGAATAATGACAAAAAGATTTCCTTAAGAATTTGTCTAAAGAATTGTCCAAGAAACAAACAAAATAGCAAGACGACGATTACAAAAAAAACGAAAACCACTGTTCTTGACTAAGTTGGAAACTATGACTTGTTGACTGAAAACAGAAAAACGAAGAATGTCCCAACGTATCGATTTATAACGATGTTCTTTATAATTAATAATTAAGTTTGTAGTTCAAAGGTATTTCAAACCACGAACATACTTTAAGGTCCAAAGATGCATGAATACCTAACAATACATTAATCCTCAATGATGACGCAATGCTCAAAAGTCACTTCAGTGTACAGAGGCATCTCAATGCTGCAAAATTAATGATATTTCCATAGATACTTCAATGATCCAGACACTTTATTGTACAAAGATATATTCCAATACTCCAGACATTTTAACGTCCAAAAATACCTCAATGCTTCATACTGCAATGTCCAAATATGCTAGAATTCTTAAAGATACTTCGATTCTTTTAAGATACATCGATTGTTAAAGATACTTTGATTCTGTAAGATACTTCTATTCTTTAAGACACTTCTATTCTTTGAGATACATAAATTCTTTGAGATACATAAATTCTTTGAGATACATAAATTCTTTGAGATACATAAATTCTTTGAGATACATAAATTCTTTGAGATACATAAATTCTTTGAGATACATAAATTCTTTGAGATACATAAATTCTTTGACAACAATTCTTAAAGATACATCGATTCTTAAAGATACTTTGATTCTGTAAGATACTTCGATTCTGTAAGATACTTCGATTCTTTGAGATACATAAATCTTTGAGATACATAAATTCTTTGAGACACTTCAATTCTTAAAGATACATCGATTCTTAAAGATACTTCGATTCTTAAAATACTTCAATTCCCAAAGTTACATCAATATTCAATATGGTACCTCAGTGCTCCAAAGACACATCAATGTCCAAAGATACCTCAATACCTGTCCCAATATTGATGGATAGTGACGCATTCCCTGAATAATCATAATGACAGAAACGCCCCCGAAAAGAACGAAAGAATGTTTCGAGAAATGAACGAAAGGATAAAGCGGGGGAGAAGAGAGAAACGAAAAACTCTTAACAAATGAGTGAAGGGGGTCGGAGAGGGGAAAGAGGATTCGGCAGTGAAAAGAAAACGAAAAAAAAAATTAAATCGTTGGAAAAGAAATTGGTGTGGGAAGGATGACTTTAAAGAGATATGGGTTATGCAGGCTGGCACCTGCGCGAGTTGGAATCTTTGCATGCAAATGAGGGGAAATTCTGATTGCGAAAAATCCCTCTCAATCTTTGATTCTTCCCTATTTTTTTTATTAGTTGCTCCTCTTCCTTGCCGCTAACAGCCGAAATGACAGCAGATTTGAATCAATCAATACATTTCTTCTCTTTTCCAGGAGGCTGCTTTCTAGAAATAATAATAAAAAAAAATGGCGACTGATTTTTTTTAGAAGGGGGAAAAAACCTTAAACCTTTCTTTTCGAGGTATATAGATATATGCGATTTGTTCTTTTGGCCGTATTTAAATTCCGCGATGCAGAATGCGGGTAAAATAAATAATAATTCTGCACAAGGAGGTGGGGGTGGGGTATAAAAATAAATAATAATATATGAAATCGAAGGAAATTTTGGCGGTAATAAGGAGAAGGGAAGGCCCTCTCGTCTTGAAGACTTAAATCTCATAACATGCCCCAGTGACAGACAAATAAGAAATAATAAATAAAGTAAAGGGAAAAGGGTTTTTGAGAAATCAGATTACGGTTTTGCGTATTCAGATGTTTGGGGATTTTTTTCCCCTTTAAAAAAAAAATCTTCCAGAGGATTCCGTTTCTACACAAGAAATTAAATGTGGGGATTTTTTTCTCCCTTGCCGCAGCTAATTCAACGTTTTGCCTTATTTCGAATTTTGCGAATGAAATTGATCTTTCGCATTTATTATCGAACGTTCCGGATGTGATATATTTGACATGAGAAGAAACGCAGTGTCTGCACGATTACGTATTCGACTGATACCTATTTCCACCATTGATAAATAGATCTATTTTTTTTTTTAAATGTCATGGAAAACGCTCGTACGTATTTTTAGGAAAACCTCACACAGCATCTTTGATCACAACATTTTCCTCCATTTTATTAGTTATTTAAAATATATAAAAAATGTAAATGAAAATTTAATCTAAATGTAAAAATTCAAGTATCCCAAGCACTTTCAACCTGAGAAGACAGAGCGGTAATACTCAATTTTGATAGTAGACTGCTTACAAATAAGTATGAGACTGCTTCTAATTGATACAACATAAACAGTGGGGCTAAATAGAATTTTTTAGTACATTTCCAGAAACAACTTATGGTTAAAATCAAACATGAGACGCCTTTCAACAAATAACAAGCGCCTTTCTATAAAACTATGCGTGTAATACCCACGTGAATGTAATTCTAAACCTTACTATACGCGAGTTATGAATCCTAAAAATGTATCTATTTAATAGGCAAAGCCGTATATTGACACAGTCACTCCTTGTAAACTTTACAACCAATGTTTATAATCAAGGTGTTCTTTAAGAGGGAGTGAACTGTAGATGTAAAAACACGTGCTATAATTATAAAATAAAAACAATTAGTTTATTATGCTTTAAAACAAAAAGTTATCGTAGCGCCATCTACATCTCAATATTTAAACAACAGTAAAATGATTGCGAAACGGGCTTAATTTAACTAACGCAGGTAAGGCATGGAGTTAATGTGAGCACAGTGAGAATTGGTTGGCCAAGCAAACCGGGTTGAAGAGAGTTTGCTCAAGGAAAGGAGAATTTAGTTATGGTTAAATCAAGGAAAGGCGGAGTTCCACAGTTGTAAATTACTGCGCCACTGATACGGAGTAGCAAAAGTTTGCAGCAAAAAAATCCATTCGGTGGATTTCAAGTTGTAAGCGTTAAGTTCCACGATTCAATTAATACGTCATAAAATATAAGTAGCCCTTTTCTGCTTAAATAGCCAGTGAAAAGGGCACACACATCATAAGATCAGTTTCCAAATATAAATAATAAAAAAAAGGCACACCGTCAGATGTTTGCTGAGCGCACATCCTTCAGAAGGCGATCTCCCGCAAAGCACCGAAGTGTGACAAGCCATGTTGCCAGGCTTCCTTCAACTGTAACCTTACCTGTGGACCAGAGGGGCCGGTGATAGATCTTCGTGGGCATTCCGAAGTGACAGTTACGGGCAACAGCAAAACTACCCCCCCCCCCCCCTCTCTCTCCTTCCGAAAGATGGGCCGTTAGGTAAGTTGCGGACGATCAGGTGTTTTAAAGAGAAAAAATAAATAGCCGCTTCTGGAAGGATTCTCACGAATTACCTGGCGCCTCGTGCGAAAACCAGTCTTTGTTCTTCAGGATTCGATTTCCACTTAGAAGAAAACGAAAATTTTAACAGACAATTGCGGCATGTTGTTGCGGTGGCCGTTCCAGTGTGTTTTCTGTTACAGACGTAGAGGACAGACAGCTGGTGAAATTTTTCAAACTTTTTGTGTTGTCGATCCTTTGGGGGGGAGGGGTGATCGCTTTGGATAGTTTAATGAATCTAGCTAGCTGCAAAATATGTTATTGACAATGTTTCTTATATATCCAGAAGGAAAAACTCTTGATCTTGAACCATTTTCAGAAGACCAATCCGAGTTGGTTTACCTAAATTGATCCCCATAATTAACGTGAGGACAATTTTGAACCACGCCAAACTTAAATGTGCATCCCCTTTCTTTAAACCGTGAATCTTCAAAATTGCTCTTACCGGAATTTGGTGGTACTCTTCAAGCCCGAGTCTAATGTTGCACTTTCCAGACCATCCCAATCATGGAAATTAAAACTTTTTTTTTAGGTATAATGACAAAAGGTAGTCACTTCTGAAATGCACATGTAGCATACACTAATTAAAATATAGTGCACAGTTATAAGAATCATACTTAGGGATTGATACTTTCAAGAGGAATTTATCTGAATAATTTTGAAAACTACAAAATACTCGAATTCAGCTTTTGCATGAGAGAAAACAATTATTGACAAATAATATGTGCCACACATTATGGAATCAACTCATTTCAATAAATGTAAATTATTTTCCTTATATTTAGGTTCCAGTATACGGAAAGTCAAGATGTACCTTAAACCCTGAGGTATGTTAGGTAATTTTTTTTATAGAACAAGTTGAAATTTTCAGATCACACTCATGACCAAACAAATTTCGTTGCTTTTCAAAAACGTGGCAAAACTTTGTATCCGCTAAAATATTATAAAGTTGTTTCTGAAGTATTGATTTACGCATCTTGTATCTGTACTAATCTATAACAATGGCTAAATAAGTTCGAGGGAACTTTTTAAAATCTGAGGCTACCGAGTGAGTTCATCTGAAACTACTAGCCTGATCTTGGGAGCATTCGAGTCAAACCGTTCCAGAATATTTGCCAGTTTACTTCGAGACGTCAAAATTAAAAACCCGGTTCATTTCGGATTCGTTTCGGAAGTCGACATCACAAACAAGCGACAACTTCAGAGCGCCATCACAGAAGTGGAGTCCCCGGAAAAACACACGCTACATTACAGAATTAATGAATATGGATATTCCGATCCTCCGCAATAATAAACGAGTCAAGCCATCCGCGTACCTCGCTCGTCATCAAGACCAAAGACAGCAGCAGCAGCAAACAACACAAACATAACGCATATTATTATTACTCGGCGTGGATGTAACTCCGACCCGAATGATGATCATCGTCAACAGGGGCAACAGAAAAGAATCATTTTTGGGGGCGAAATTCATCCTTCTCGTCATTTGTGGAATCTTGAAACATTGTATGAATGAATTGTTTCGGTATTTCCCTCCCCCCCCCTACACTGTCGCGATATTAACCTCCCGCTACTCCACTTGTCGTCCAGAAAACAATTTTCGTTCTCTTTTCCGCGCGCCATCTGGCGACACAACGCGACTGCCAAACGAGAAGTTGTTCTGCCACTTCAAAATTGCTCCCACTTCTTCTCGAAATTAGTTTGTCATAACACATAACAAGCCCCCGCCGCGCACCCCACCCTCTCCCACCAATTGAGTGAATCTTTAATCCTACTAAAACCTCTTCATCGACGAGGGGAAGATCTTTTACACACTAGAGGTCGCATCGGAAGGGATTTCTAATTGTTAGGGAAATTATTCGGGGAAGAGTGCAAAGTAATAAACTTCGAGTTGGGTGTTTGTTTTCTGTTTTTGATGAGATTGTATCGTTTGGTATTTGTTATATTTTAAAATTTTGACATCACTGGGATTGTTGACTTTCGAGTCCTTTGAAATTAGGAAATTTTGAATAAATGATTATTAGTACATAAAATGAATATGACATATGGAAATATGTTTTCTAGCTTCTGCCCCAATAACCAGGATTTTTTGTGGGCAATTGCATTACACCACTGAGCTAAAATAATATATGAACCTGGAGCGAAGACTTCCATTCAGCGACAATGTACTTTGCCATGACGCGCGGATGCATACAATTTGGAAAGAAAGTTGAGAAAACATTATTTCTTGGTATAAGTGTGAGACTCAAGTGACGTCACAGAAAGTAATGAAACTGGTTTTTTTTAGGTGCCTTTTGTGTTCTTTTTCTTTTAAGTAATAAAGCAAATATTTGAAAACATTAAATGGGTACCAATTAAAATATTTTTGAAAGCCAGAAATGCGTTTCTAAATCTATGCGAAAGGACTATTTTTCTATCTTCGTCGCTCAAAAAGGTGTAAATTGGTCGCGCAAGCTTAATCATCGCTCCAGTGTCTTATTATTATTATAGCTCAGTATCCAACACTGATATCCAATTTCCATTCACGCCATATCCGTAAACCTCGAACAATCGCCATAAATCCGTCATTGCCAGACTCGGGCAATCATTGTCAACCAAAATTCATCGAATAGAAAGAGACACTCACATAGACGGATTCCCGCCAAAACCCATTCCAATATTCCTACTCGCCCCAAACATCGAGATCAATAAACTCGGATTAACTTCTCTCTCCCCCCTAAACGTTACTTATTATTCCAAACTGCTCATTTGTGAAACGGTAATCATTTACTTACAGTTGCTAAGCGCTGTGCTTTTGAGAGAAAAGCCTAAATGCGGTCAAATGGAATACGTAATCGAAGTATTCATTAAATCTAACGTCTTTCAATTACACTGGAGGGCGATATTTAGGGGTAGGGGAAGGACTGCAAAGGGGGGTTTAAATCGAAGTACCAGCGAAAATTGATCTCTTCAATTTTTGCTCCAGCGTTTTGTTTTAATTATCACCGACAAGAGATTAATTTTTCGGGCTGAGTGACGCGTATTTGCGCACCCCCCTCTTTGCTGATTTATCGCGTCGATTTTTATCCGCTGTAATTATCCGAGTTGGGAGTCATCGGTCCGGTATTTGGTTCACCCCCCTCCAAAAAGAGGGTTGTAATAGGATTTTAGATCGTGAAAAGGTGAGTTGAAATGTTAGCCATATCAGCAGGTATTGATGATTTTAACCCCCAGATTACAAAACTCAAGAAAACGTTTCATGCTTACAACACACTCGTCAATTTGACTACATTATTTTAAAATTTTGTTTGCAATTATTTATTTAATTGTTAAATATACGTAATGCAGAAAAAAAATAACTATAATACAAAAATAACGAATCAAGGTAATTATGTTAAATTTCACAATCTAAGCAGACATTTGCTCGAGGGAATGGGACCATTGAATGGGACCTATGGAAATATAATGTTTTCTAGCTTCTGCGCCAATAACCAGGATTTTTTGGGGACAATTAAATTACACCACTGAGCTAAAATAATATAAAAACCTGGAGCGAAGACTTCCATTGAGCGACAATGTACTTTTACCATGCCGCGCGGATGCATACAATTTGGAAGGAAAGTTGAGAAAATATTCTATCTTGGTCCCATTCAATGTTCCCCACGCATCGCCCTTGAGCAACATCGACAATATGACGAATGTGTAGTGTAATCTAGGGTTAATTTGGTTTTATGAATATCAAGGAACGAGTAAGACGACAAATGAGTTCCGGGCCTTATTAAAAAGTATAAACAATTTTGTTAATTCAGATCAATTCAGATTTTTTTTAAACGTACAAGTATTTTGTACAATTTTATATATTTTGCTGGAGCTAAATGAAAAATGTTGACCAGCTAAAATGAACTCGGCAAAAATGTCCATAAAATTTAAGCATTCTGCTAGTTTTTTTTAAAAAACACTCGCACCTGCTGAAAACTCTTTTTTGCAGGTTTTGCGTTAAAGTATAAGGTTGAAATTGTTTTTAAAAAATGCTGGTTATTTGAACAAAAACTGGAATTAAAAAAAATATTTTTTTGCTGATTTATTTTAGTTGGGGATTTATGTATATTTCCACAAATTCAAATTTAAAAGAAAGAATGCAAATTGCCGAAAATAACCTTAACAATAAAAATTTAGTCAAAAAAATTAAGTCTGATCTCTTGAGTGTCGAACGTTGGAATTAGACAAAAAAATTACTAGAAAAAAAAAAGAAGTAGGATAAAATATAAGAGTCATACACTACTATTTACTTAGATAGAACTTATTTTTAAAAATTACAAAATAAATAATTTATTATTTATAAAGCATATATATAGTACGAATCAATGTCCTAGAATAAGATCTCAAACAATACTTCTCAATGGTAAAAAAATATATTCCATAGTGTCTTTGTTTAAATTGTCTCTTTAATCACTTCAATAGAAAAGAGCAATTATGGTTTCTATTCAACTCAAAATACGTATTTCACAAGTCCATCATTATCAATTATCTGTTCTGAAGACTTTCTTTAGAAGGTCTTTACCAATTTATCTATTCTTAAAAAGAGACTTCAATTCAATTACTACACAACCCCAAACTAAAAAGTGTAACAAAATTTTCGGTTCGCAGATAACAAAACTGCTTGTATTCAGAGCATCCTAATCTTATAACCGAATTCTGATTTTAAAACAAGCTATGCATATATCAATCCACAATTACTTTTTTTAAAAGAAAACTAGGCTTGGTTTACAAAAATAAAATTTTACGTTTAAGCAGCACTAAACTATTTTCAGAAACGAATCCAGTATAACTTCGACCTAAACTTTACCACTTCCAGAATACCAAACAAACGCCACCAAACACCGAACGTCAATTGTTTTTCGGGTCTTTTTTTTTCCCCGAACAGAAATTTCAGAAGCGACTTCCACCACAAAACAGTGGCTTTGGCGAGTCACACCACAAAAACTATTCATCTTCTTAGCGTAAACCAAACACAATTGCATCAAAATGTTTTGCTTCTTTTACCCTCTCCATTTTTTTTTTCCTTCTTGCGTTCGCCCAGATTTAAGTAGCCGAATGCAAGGCAAAAAGATTAGTTACTCTGTCCTGAGAGGTTAAAAGGAAGACGAAGGAAAAAGAACACGCAAAAAAAACTTCCCAAAAGTGAAGATCATCGATTTATAATTCGCCATTTTTAGACAAGCAACACATATTAACGATCAACCGCTCTTACGTGGCCGTGATCTATTATGCGTCAATTCAGTCTTTAATTGAAACAAATTCTCATCAAGTCGAGGAGGACTGTGTGTGTGTGCCACAGAGTGTCTTCCCTTCCAGTGTTATATTTCATCGTCCATTAAGTTATTGCTTCGTTGTTTCCATAGGGTGGCCAGGCCAGGTTTTCTTGATTAGAAGACTCAAAAACTGATCGAGAATAATGGTCGGCGCTGGTTAAAGGCGGCCTGTTTTTCGTTAGGAAGGGAGGGAAGGTAGATAAAAAAGTTATTACTCTTCTTTTTTTTCGCTCTGTGTGTGTGTTGGGCTTAATTTAAACGTTTTTTGAAGGGGGAACAAACTAATTTTTTATGCAGATAATTTGTTGTTTCGTGAAGGGGAGAGACGACGTCGACAATCAGTCACTCATACGCATGCGCCGATAACAGCTCCGACGGAGGCTGTTGCTGGTTTTGATAATGTTGCTAATTTATATGCGAAAGACTGTGTATTAAACACAAAAGTATTTTTTCTGCGTACAAATTGAATAAATTAAAATAATCTGCTTATATTTTTTTATTTATAATTGAAATAACTTTTATTATAAAATAATTAAATTTAAAAAAAAATCCTATTACATATGTTTTCCACCTGAAGGATTTGGATGTATGTTTCCCAGTAGTACACATAATATAGAAGTTCATAAAATATCTCTACCTTGAAATATTTTTTAAATTTAAAGTATTGAGAAGAATTTTAAAATCCATCTCTAGTGAAATAATATTTTTTTTTAATTAAGGGAATTGTTGGAAACTCTTCTGCAGTGAAAAGAAAAAAAATCCTTCAGAGAGTTGAATTGCGAACATTTTGTATGAATTTTTAGTAACAAAATTTCATATCATTGCCATTTCGATCCAATATTAATTCATTTTATTTTATAATCATCAGATATATTATTTCTGCAGTATATACCCCTTTTACGTCCCTTAGATGCAACGAATCTTAACATATGAGGAATCAAAAGAAAGAGAATTTCAAGGACCAGCGACGAATCGTACTTTCATCTCATAGATGTCAACGTATTTTTTTAAATGCGTAAATTGCTTTTAACGTTTTATTTTTAAACAAGCTTTTAATGATGCCACCATCCATGAAGCTAACAGTAAAACTTTTTGACCATAAAAGATTCAAAAAGCGTATTTTACCGTTATACAACGAAGGTGAGTGTAGGGTGAAGGGGGGAGTTTCATGCGATAACTATCGCACGGTCCTGCTAGTATATTATTATTTTTACTTTTATTAAATTTACTTTTTGTCGATATCTCACCACGTTTTCCGATATGGCTTTATTTTTTTTCAAATCCTAAAGAATTTAACAGGCTTTGTCTTATCCTTGGAAGGAACAATAAAAACACTTTTTTTATGTACTTATCTTTCACGAATCAACTGTTTGAATAAGAAGCCCATAATATAAAACGTTTACAAACTTCTTCCTTTTAAAAACGTCAAAAGGTCTTGTTAATTTGGTAAAGCAATCTTCAAGGCTTATAACAGATAATTATTGAAGAAGCTATCAACTGTTATTGTGTTACCTATTTATATCAATATCCAAATTAAACGGGTTCTTTTATTATCGATTTGAAAATAATTAAATTCAAATGATTAAATTAGATTTAAAAAAAATATCCGTATTGACAAAAGTCAGCATTTCCAAGTTAAGAATCGGGCAAAAGATATTTGGTGTGATGCCACCCCACACCCATAAATACTCAATAATTGTCAGTTTAAAAAAAAAAACAGGAAGAACAGGAGGCAGAAAAATCAAAACGATGCACAACCCTGAATTATCGATTAATTGCTACGTGACAGACGACGAGCTACATCGTCAATATCTGCCATCAACAGTTTATTAATAGCCTCACGAATAGTCTAAATACACGTTCTGTGGCAAGTGGCATTCCGAAGATGACAGACCGAAAGAAATTTATCGACACAGAATGGCAGATTCGAAATCGACATTATGCGGATCCCGCCGTCTGTTTATGCAAAACGTCACTGTGAAATATGTGGCGTAATGAGCGGGAAGCCAAATTAGAATTGAATTGGCGATCCTTTTATTGAGATCGGTTTAAAACTCCGCGAGTTGGAATTGTTGCGGAATAATGTATTCTGCAGTTTGATGTGATGTTGTTCGTTTAGTGGGTTGAATGACAATTTCAGAACATGCCATTAATCTGCAATACTCAAATAGTCACGGAATCCACGTATAATTTAACTTAACAGCCTATATATGAATATTAAATATTTTGGGGTAATATTTAGAAAACATTTAACTAATATACATGCAGTACCGTCACACAATTTGTTTTTGTCGGGAGGGGGGGGTTGAGATAAGAAATTCTCCAACTTAACGAACGATTCGAAATTCCCAATTTTAATTATTCGAAATTCCCAATTTTAATTATTCGAAATTCCCAACTTAACAATTAAAAATTCCCAACTTAACAATTAAAAATTCCCAACTTAACAATTAAAAATTCCCAACTTAACAATTAAAAATTCCCAACTTAACGGCGTTGGGTAAGAGTACCAGCTCAGGTGTTATCCCCGTTATCTGACCATGGGTCAAAAATACGAGACATCATTCCCGGATCTAGATAGGCCCCGAACCAACGCCAATAGTCCAATGTTGATAACGATTGTTGATAATGATTTTTTAACTACAATAAAACATTATTTTTACTATGTATTAATTAGTTTGTTACTACTAAAGCTGAGTCACTTGTTTAAATTATAATCGAAGTAGTTGAGAAAAAATGTTTTATTATGCCAATACAGACCAATATGATACAGTCAAACCATGGCCATTGCTTAAAAATTTATGACTTTCCTAGAATTACGATTAAAAAAGTTTTAACGTCATGAGCAAAAATTAAAATTTGAGATTAAAATTTCACTTAACTTTCATAAGAAAAACTAACAACTGTTGCAAATAATATACAGACTATAAACAAAATTATTGTTATTAAAAAATGACGGAAATATGTTTTAGTTCTATAGTCAATGGAACCACATGACTATTTTTAAAGTTCTGATTTTCTTATACACAATATAACAAATTGCATCTATTGTGCTTCCTGATTCCGATGCAAAAAAGATTATTTCCTTTGTGTTTAATCACTAAATTAATTTGGTGTGTTTATTGCAATTTTTTTTATATATATTTACCAATTTTGCCAAAATTCCCTCTGTCGATGATTGATTTTTGATACTAAAACTTTTTTTGCCTATTTGCCTACCAGATTTTGCCTATAAGAGTTGACTTTTATGGGAAACTTGAGTGGTGTACGAAAGCAAGAAAGAACTATAAGACCAAAATAAACAGTTCATAATGCAAGAAAAAATAATAAATTCAGAGTTCAAATACTTTTTACTAATTATAATTAAGGAACTTTTCAAGAATAAAGAAAGTTATTTATACCACACACAAAGATGACTTTGAAATGGCAAAGTCAGTACACAGTCAAATACAAAGTAAGTAAAAGTAACATAAATATTGACTTCGGAAAAGTGTTCTAATGCGTGTTGGTTTAATTTAAACATAAATAATTTATAAAATTAAAATTGATCCCAAATGCGAAAAAAATTAAATAAAATCTTTTTTTTTTAAATTATCAAAAGTGGAACATCGATTTCAATCTTATTTTCAAATCACATTTAAGAACAAACTCCTTGATTGTTACAAATCATCCAATCAGATTCACCAAATCTATTAATCAAGACCCAGAACTTGCATGCCCCAAACCGCACAGCCAAACAACAATTTCGATAAACGCGCATAAACGCATTATCATTCTCTTCAAATCGAATTTTTCTATTTCGCGTATCATTTTCCGCGCGGCCATTTTTGCCGCCGTTCGAAACAAAATGGCAAAAATCGGCAAAAGGCTTGGGGGGGGGGGGGGGGGGAGGGAAACAGAACCCTTTTCTATGCCACTAAATCGCTCCGCGCTTCAGTGTGCAGTGTGTATACATCGGAGTCCATTAGGTTCGCCGGAGCAGGGGTAAGTTATTGCTTCATGATTGGCTGATCGTGGTTACATTGTTAGGGCAGCGCGTAACAAAAGAGTCCCAGGGGATTTGGACGAACGAAAATCCAGGCGATGATTTAACGTTGGGGGTAAATTGGAGGAAATCTAATGTTGCTCTTTTACTTCTAATAAACGAATCTTGTTTGGGAAGGGGGGGAGAGCAAAGATGGAGAGGGGGGGGGGAGAAAGAAAATGGAATATTTAAGGAAGGGGGAGGATCTCGGCAGGTGAGATTGTTTCTTCATTCGCGGCATGCGATGTTTTTCACCCCCCTTTCGTTTTTTTAATGTTGAGATTAAAATTTCGGAAAATAATAACATTTGGAAGTTTATAAATTTATATCACATATGAGGGAGTGGGAAGCCAAGGGGTACAAGGGAATTTTTAAATATATATATAGTTAAGTGTGGTTATGGATAGTTAATATATATGAAAAGTTGGTGGCAAAGGGATATAAGTAAATGTTTGTCATGTGCTGAGATCAAGCAGAGTAAGAATGAACTAGTTTAAAAATCAGCTGTTTTGTTTTAACTTAAAACTGCGTCGTCACAAAATGACGAAATTTCCAAGTGTACCCCTCAGCTTCTCACACCCTCATATAACAATTTTTAACTGATTTTTGTTATGTAATACTAGATACTTTTGATGAAAATACATGTTAAACCGCATAAAAAAAAATTTCGTTTACGTACTTGATTAATTAAAATTTAAAAGTCTAGAAATTTTAAAAACAATTGGAAAGAATACAATGAGTATTCAACACTTCTTTTTAAATAAAAAAAACTTGCGACATCTCTCCATTTTCCCACAATACATTTCTTCATTTATTTGTCTTCTAGATAAATCAAAATCATTAAATGTCATTAGTATTTCCATTATTTCACTAAAAAAAATTTCCTATAATTAAAAAGCCGAACAAAATATATCCAACAAATATTAATTATCTATGTATTTATCATTTAGTATATACAAATATCGCAATTCACTGCAAAAGGAAATAATAAACTCAACACGAATAGAATTTTAAGCAACGTGGCTCATAAAAACATCCACCGAGCGGCGAATTTTACCTCGTTAAATAATAAATTAAAAAAAAGTACACAGGAAAGCTGAACAATGGATTGCCAACAGCTGGGACAATTGATGTCATTTTTAACATCAGCCAATTGGTTCTAATAAATATATATAAATTTTATGAAACTCGAAATCCAAATTCGATGCGTTGATATGAAGATTAATTAAAATCAAAAGCAACAGTTAAATCTATTGAAGTTAAACACGTCTGTATTTGTCACTCAGTATAGATCCTCAATAGTACAAAGAATCAACTCATGTTGTAGATGAGTAGCACTGACCTCTAACTTCAACTTCTGGATTGGGCAAGACATCTTGTTGACTTGAAGTCAACTTTTCCTAATAATATGTTCCCTAATAAAATACAGTCTAATATTTCCCCTAAAGATGCATGCTTTTCCTAATAATATGTTCCCTAATAAAATACAGTCTAATATTTCCCCTAAAGATGCATGCTTTTCCTAATAATATGTTCCCTAATAAAATACAGTCTAATATTTCCCCTAAAGATGCATGCTTTTCCTAATAATATGTTCCCTAATAAAATACAATCTAATATTTCCCCTAAAGATGGAAGCTTTCCCTAATAATATGTTCCCTAATAAAATACAGTCTAATAATTTCCCCTAAAGATGCATGCTTTTCCTAATAATTGAAATGTATCATTTAATAATGGAAACTGCGGCGCCATTTCCGTACAGTAAAAAGCGAATGGACTTTAATGAAATTAATAATAGAAAAATGTAGTTTTAAAAATCTTTTTCTGTACAATAGGACTAAATGTAATAAATAATAGCTAATTGCTTATTCTTTATGTTGGATATAAACATTTATAGACGCTTCAAGGTCATTGATTTCCCTTCTTCAGCATAGCCTCATTTGTATGGAAAAACTGTAGATTCAGCATAACAATATAAGGACTTTGAAGCGCATACTTGTACGGTACAGGCTATAGTATAGAAGAAATTATTTGCTAAAGTTTCTTTTAAAGGACGAAGAATATAGCGTTTATTTTAAAGTATGTGACAGTTAAAGGAAGTTTAAATTAAAATATATTTTATTTTATGACTATAAAACTACGTCAGATAACAATAATTGAAATATTTCTAATTAAAATAAAATTAAGCTTGCAATTAATATACGATTAACTACTAAATATTTTTTTAAAAAATCAAAACAAATTTTCTGGAATCAACTCATTTTGAAGGGCAGATATTACATCCATTATTATTATGAATATTAAGCAATGACTAAACCCCGATACCATTCATTAGGTTTGAATATGCATCATTATTCTACGTTTGAATATGCATCATTATTCTACCAGACAGTCATGATAAACATCAAAGACACAGAAAATTTAAATTCTTATTAAAATGATTTCGGATGCATTGATTTCCAAGACAGCGTTTAGAATAATCAGTAAAAGTCGATTATAATGGAACTTACTTGTGTACCAAGGTCATTCAAGAGGATGTTAGATGGAAGTTTGTCAATTAGAAAAACACTTACCTGAAAATAAATGAATTATTATTAAAAATCAATTGCAATAAATTATAATTTAATAAGTGACATATGAAATTTGATAAATTTAAAATACCGATAATCGGTAAAAAAAAATTGGAATAACTTAAATTAATGACTAACAATTTTAGGATTAAACAAAATTTAAATATATAAATATCCAGAAAAATAATTATATAATATTTAAAACACTATGATTATGCAGTCAGTCTTTGATATTATCGGAAAAGAGGAGAGTACATGCAAACACAAACATGTCATAAATTCGAAAATCGTGGAAAACCGTAAAAAGTTTTTTAGATGCATGCATTTCTATGGGCCTCCGGATATGTAAGTTTTAAAATGAAAAAGGTAATTTTGTGTATGTGTGATAAGATAGAGATAATCTCTTTTATTTTATAAAATTCAATGCATAACTCATTTTTTATATTTCTTGACATGTTTGGTTTTACATGCACGCTCCACAAATATAGATTTATATAGGAATAAAATTCAATAGCAATGACCCATTTAATTGTTGTAAAAATTTTCCAGAACATCCAATAACTTACAAACCCAACATTACACAAAGTATTTTTTTTAAAGTTAACTACTAAATAACTATCTTGCATGTCATATTTGAAGTAATTAAAAAGGGAAATAGAGCTATTAGTACAAAATGTTGAATTCTTATAATACAGCTAATGTGATAAGCGTGTTTATAAATATGTAATACAAGTTGAACAACTTAAGAAAATTCCTGAGAATTTATAGAATATGGCTTCAGAAAGGTCGGTAAAATATAATATGCTACAAAATGAATATATATTACATATATACATAATTGGGATATTTTTTTAATCACCACATTGTATGGAAGTAGCAGAGAAAAAAAGTAAGTCCCAAAATTGTCAATTAACTGCATGAGAAATGAAACACGACGTGTAACGAATGCACGAAAGATGTAATTTGGGACGGGTATTTACATGAGGTAGTGGTGCGTAAATACCTATTTTCAAGCACCTTACAAGCTGGGTATTTACCAAACCCACATGTGTAGAGTAGTTAAACGTTTTCAGAAAAAATCCGACTTAAAATTTTAAAATTCTGAAAAAAATCCGACTTAAATAAAAAAAAATCAGATTTAAATCAGATAAATATTTCCTTTTATTTACACCTGGTTTTCACTTTAAACTGCGTTTTCACAAAATGATGCAATTGGAATAGCTAATCATAAGAAAATATAATTTTTAGAATTTCTTATATAACTGCTATTGCACCTGAGCTACCAAAGTGTTACAAAAATGCCTACGCTTTTAACAAATTAAAACCCCCAAACATTGTTCAATGGATTTCAAGAACTCGAATGAACTCTACCTTAAGGTACTTCCACTCCATGAATTCAAAGCCATCGACCATTGAAATCTACCTGATGCACTCTTTCTGCCTTCCCACCTGACCTTACCCTCACGACGGATCATCGAGAGAGAGAGCGTTTTAATGCAAGAGAAAATAAAAATACGTATAATTAGTGATGTTATATGATCCCCTGACAAGGAAAAATGACGTCAGCGTTGAATATACAAGTTAATCTGTTCTTCCAGCAGGAAAATATGCGAGCGTGATTAATCGGAATCTCGGCAGCGCGCAGTTCTTGCAGAGGGGATGCGCACACACAAGATGGCCGACCCACCGCCCGATCAGGGATAAATGGTAATTTTATTTTCATAATAATAATCGGGGAATATGGATAATTAATGAACTCGTTTCGTTCACCTTGAGGTTGTCGTGAAAGAGAAGAACTGAATGGTTTACTGAAGTCTCCAAATGATTGTCTGCATTCAATAGCTGAGATACGGTGATTTATAGCTATCGACATTGATTTTGGACATCGACATTCACCATATAAAAAAATGGTTTAACTCTAATAAGTGTCCATTAGCATATATGGTCGCTCGTAAGATATATATTTACATATACATAAATTTTCAAGAGAGATACTTTAGAGTTAGAGTTCCTTACTAGATAACATTGATCCTTCTACGTAGAATATATTAGATCTCAATTATATTATATAGCAATGTTAATGTATTATGATAACTATACTTAACATCGTTCTAATGAGTTTATTACCAAGCTAAATATTGTTTTGCTGAAAACTCAAAACAGCCGTTTTGTCAGTTACGCAAAAAATATTAATTTGTATTTACCATATTTATTAATTTATTAATTATTTATATTTATTAATTTATATTTATTATTATTTATATTTATTATTTATATTTATTAATTTATATATGCGACAATTTAAGCAAATAAGGTCTGAATAATGTGATTCACATTCATGAATCCAATGACATTTCATTAGGAATATCAAGCCATTGCTCCAAATAATATTCAGGCTGACTGGTTCAGAAATTGAATCATGCGAATCAAATTATATTTTATATGGAAGTAGTATTTTTGCGGAGATAACATCAATATGTGATCTGCAGAAATTTTATTACGAGTTATTTTATTTGGGACAAAGGATAGATGTAGTGACAGACGCTTAGACGAATGGTTAGAATATCTTTACTTACAAGATTCGTGGGTCTAGGTATCCTCAAAAACTATATACTGTAATGTGTTTTCAGAATTCGAGATCAAAGAAGAAATTGGCTTACAATTCATAGTATTACATTTCTAAACTGTTTTATTCTGCATCTAGAACACGATTCGTAATGAAAGTTTCACGTAAGGTTCCCTTCAAGGGTTATAAATATCAACCAATACCCATTTAATTGAACTTAGTTTTCAAAGAATTCGGAGGACTTTTTACAAATGACTGCATAATTCCCTCGAACAAAAGAAATACATTCGAAGACAAAACAAGCCAGGAAAAAAAAAAATCTTCAACCCCTCTCCTATAAAGTGTTCCGACCTCTCGGAATCACACACATACACTCCGCCATTTTCCCTTCCATCTCAGTCTTATTTAGTGCTGGCCACGTCAAGAGGCCGAAGGCCATTTGTCTGGACAATGGCGACCCGTTCTTCCTTCCTTTTCACTCACGAATATATCACACGAATACGAATATCTCGTTTATTATGAAGTCTGTCCGTCCATAGTGTTCCAGCAGCACTGGGTCGTAATTACGGGGTCTTGAGTTATGAGTCGTAGGGGGGGTGGATATTGCAGGCCATAATTCACAGTTGCCCCTTCCACAATCCAGCAGGCAAAGTATGCCGGCGAATGGTAAATATTGTCATCTGCATAATACAGGAGTGGATTCGGTTTCTGAAAATGGATCCATGGTGCACGAAAAATAGAAAGATTTAAGGGGATGTGCTGCAACCACGAGGGTGCCGTTCTTGCAAAGAGGTATTCACTGGAGTCCAAATGATATGTGGTGCATGTTATGCATGTCTGTCCACTTTTCTCAGAAAATGCTTATTTTTCCCAGTTAAAATCAACTTTGGGGTGCCCGCTATCTGCGACTAAAACGTTAGCGTTCAAAACCCGTTAGATCTATGTGAAAAATGGCTTCAAAGTTTGCCTGTTATGCTAAACTCAGTGAAGTTGTTAGTCTGTTTTTTCCTCTCTTAAATTTGTCAATGTGGATTTAAAAGAGTTTAGCATAACATGAATATATCAAAGAAAAGTACTGTGGTAATGTAGTCGTTGGATGTAGTCAAGCACAAAGTTGCACTGCTGGACATTGAAGACTGTTAATCCAAGAAGTCTGAAAGGAGTTTGCAATAGGATTTTAAAGCAACATTCGGAAATGCTATGGGAAACGATAGCATGAAGTATACTACTGTCTTAACCCTTTGCACTCCGAGAACACTTTGGGATTTGTGTTCTTTATATGGAACAGTTATTCCTCTTTACGTTCTTTTCCACATATTTTTTTATACTCATAAAGGGAAAAAATCCTGATCTCTTTTGTATTTGCAAGAGAACAAGTTGAAAAAAAGATTGATGTTCTAAACACACGATCATGCTGTTCTCGTTTTTTTAAAGAACAGGGAAACAAAAGAACTGGTCGTTATGTTGGCGCCTGAGAGGCGACATCGGAGTGCAAAGGGTTAAAACTGATATCTGAGAAACGTATGTCAAAAACTAAAAGTACAAAACGCAAAACCAGATAAAAAAAAAATAGTATAAATTTATTAGTGGTGAATAACAAACCTCTAGGCAGAAATTTTTGTAAGTTAGTTATAAAAAACGCCAGTTAGAGCGGTCGTGCGAAAGTCTAGCGTCTTGCGACACTGTTTTGGAGATATTTATCAGTCAGTACACATTGATTAGAATCTTAGGTGCCAGTTATTTTCTCGCCATACAAGTTAATAATATCAAACTATGCGGAAATATAATTTGAATCTCCCAACAGGAATATTATAAAAAGTGAAAAATATAGGAAATATTTAGAAGATAATTGAAAAATATACACCATTGCATCATTGTAAGTCAAGTTTAATTGGTGCTGTCTTGGTTCAAGTATCCCATTGAAGTTTGCTTATTTCAAGTAAAATTAAAGACACCAAAATATTGTCTATGAACTCCCGGATGAACATAGCAAAATAGTTAGGAAATAAATCTGAAGACATCAATCTCTGTACCAGCGCAAAGTGTCCAAGTTACAATACGGTACACCGTTAATAACATGAATGATGTGAAAATGTTGAACAAGCACAATTTTTTAAAGCAATCGAAAACCAAATGATGCCGATTCAATGAAGCAGAGTCGTGAGAAATTGCCACTGAAATTTTTTTTTAAAGGAAGACAATATAGTCACGAACTATCTTTTTGAGAAAACAGTTTGCCAGAAATGTGTTTAAGGAAAGGAACGTTATCCGTCAAAACTTGCTGAAGAGTTGAGGGCACGTTAAAGAAAAATACGGATGTTGAGATCCAAGATGTATGATTGTTGATAGAAGTATCCTATTTGTGGAACTTGCTGGAACTCCCACGGCTTCTATTTTTCAAAAATAATTGCCCTCAAGATGGATAAGCGTGCTTCACTCGTTCTTGTTATGTAAAAGCTGACAGATTATGCACGAATTGAACATGACAAAATGTTGTCGTTTTCGTAGAATTTCTCAAATGCAGTATAACGGCTAATTTAGGTTCGTGTTCAGTAAGTTTCTTAAATAAGTATCAAATTTAGTGTAATGTTTATATGGTAGATACACATTATGTTTTCGGTAATAGTTCCGTAAGATTAGTCTTGATATTCATAACATTTCATACAAGTTAGAACATTTAACTTTTTTATACTTTAACGGTTTAAATATAGCAGTATGAAAACTTACAAATTTGTCTATTATTGCCTGTAAAGAAAAACGAAACAAAAAATTTTAATCACGTTTAAATATTATATATCGCTTTAGAATTTGATTTGAAATAAAGTTGTTTTACAACGCAATATTTGTGTAAGTGCTTTCATCAATGCTCAAGTAAACTAATTTATTTCCTAATTACATTGAAAAATACTATCTAATCCTAAAATACTTCATACCGGACTACAAGACTGCAAGAGAGTAGAAATTCCTTCCTAACCTTCCAATAAAGAAGTCAGATCACGGAGCACCCTTCACCTTTCAACCAAAAAGCATCCACGACCAGTTAGCACAAGCACTAAATTGCAATCACTTACTGACTAATGAACAATAGGTCGAGTTAGCGGACGTCCCCCCCCCCCCCCCCTCCTACACAGAACCCCTTCCCGGCAGCAGCGATTAACAGCAATAACAGAACAGAAACACAATAAAAGGTTGAATCCCAAATTCGAAAGAGTCCCTCCCAATCTATCTGTCTCTCAATACATACAGATGGCTGGAGGGGCAAGGGGGTAGGGGAGAAGTGAAGTGAGAAACGAAATTAATCTGTCTATCTGTCCTTCTCGCATACTTTTCTAATGGAGCTCCAAGTACACTTTTAATTGCTGCAACAACCTTAAAGATTCCTGGGAAAAGAGGAGCACAAGGATATCAGTCTGTCGAACCTATTGATTTCTAGATGGCAAGAATTCCAAGACCGCAGGTATATAATCACTCCCACCCACCCACCCCCGATGTCCCCCTAAGAATAGTTGGGGGTATATCTATAAAGTCCTTTTCCAGAGTTGCCTTTTCCTTGGCATCAAGTCTTGAAATGGAAAGGAGATAGCGTAGGGGGGGAAAGGGATGTGTGTACACTTTTAATTAGTGGCTTTCCCGGATTCTTCTATCCTGCTGTGTCTCGTCAAATCGGGAGAGGGGGGGATGTCAGGACACTGGGGGAGGGGTGGTGGTGGTGGCAAATGAAAATGAATTTTTGCTTCAAATGTTATATACATCTTTAAATGTTGCGCCCCCTTGCTGGTGAAGGGTCTTTCTTTTTACAGGGGAGTCCGGGTTTGGAAATTTGGGGATCGAAGTTATGTGGCAAAGTTTTGGAATCGGGGACTTGAGTTTAGTTCGGATAGTTTGGAATTATCCGCTTTGGAGCTTATGTTATTGCTTGGATTGTCAGCAGTGGCGGCGATTAAATGCCTTCGGTACAGGATAAGGGGAGAGTTCAAAAGTAAAAGGAGCAATTAATTTTCAATTGATTGTTTAGAAATCCATTGACATCCGTTTAAAACCACCCAGCAAAAAACGTCAGCATGAAACCTTCATCAAAATTGTTAAATTGAAGGTTTTTTGAAGGTTTTATAAAGGGTATTGAAAAAAAACTGTAGTTTTTTTTTAAAGTTTTTTATTTTTATGCTAAACCTTAAAACCTTCAAAATATCTGCATTTTCCCTTCATGATTAAAAATTGAAGATTTTTTGCAGGTTTTTATGAATGTTTTTTACAGTTTTTGTGAAGGTTATCAAAACAAAAACTTTAATTTTATAGATCTTCAAAAAAACTGCAGTTTTCCTGCATAAAACCTTCAATTTCAAAATTTTGATGAAGGTTTTATGCTGACTTTTTTTGCTGGGCAATTATTCCACCACGTGTTCTTAGCTATCTATTATTAGAAAAAGAAAAAATACAAGCATGAATATTATACTGTCTAAAATGTATTTAATACTCTTCCTCCTAGTACTCCAAGCACTATACAAATGTGAAATTTCATGTTATATCATGTTATGTAAAAAGTTATTTACATCCTCAGATAATTTAACACTATACCATTTTCTATACAACAAACGGAATATTATACTTCTTACAATAGTGAGAGCTGCATAAAGTAAAATCGGGAGTATTGTTCATATTCTTATAAACCCTAAACTCCCAACTTTTTTGTCGTAGTAAGAAAAAATTCTTTTAATTTATGTTATCAAGTCATCTAAATATGAAAATAATTTTTTTACAGAATTTTTGGATCTCATTTAGAAAATTAAAAGCAACAATGAAGCTTTGGTTTGAGGTTAACTAACGTCGCACTAGAGCTGCACATTGGGCTATTGGCGACGGCATCAGTGAAGCGTCATTAAAGATCGAGAGAACAATCTTTAAAGAATTCAATTTCCATTTTGAACCATCAGTAAGAATTAAGGCTAAAAATATTTACTTTATTAGGAAAAATAGTCAAATATTGACACATTTTAACAGCAATCACAAACTGATTTCTTTGCATAAATTCTCTTTGATAGTGATTCTTGAATTTTTCTTTTTTATTTACAAATTAACCAAAATTTTTGCTATGCGCAAAAAACATACATTTGTCACGCTTGTGGTTACCATGGAAACAACTGGGTCTCATCCAACAAATTTGTAAATAGGTGGCTTTAGTGTGAGTGTGTATGTAGCTTACGTTAGTGGGTCTCAACAATATGGTTCCACAGAAAAAAAAATTGTCAATTAATTGCAATAAATGTGTTGGGGAAGATTCCGCTAACAAATATTTTCGTTGTTGCCAAAACTACAATAAAAACACCTATTCACTACTAATAATATTACTTAAGTTTTTGAAGATTGCTTGTGAAACTACTATCATTCAGTAGTTAGATCATATTATAAATTTATTCCAAAAAAAATATAATAAAATCCCTTTATACGAAGTACATATTAACTCTGATATTTACATTAAATTACTTTAATTTCTACTCTGAACTCGTTTATCTCACAGAAGGTAAAATGTCTAAAAATTATCTCAAACAAGAAACTAAAATTCTAATCCCTCATCTTCATTAAAAACAATAAACGAGTAGAAGTTTTCGAGGAAATATACTTAGGAGTAGAAATTTAGAAGAGTGGTTTTTTTTTTTCATTAATATTCTCTTTTCTTTTAATGCACCTTGAGTTTTACAGCGAGAAGTCTACAAATCTTAAGACGATACGAACTAAACTAATTAAGATCTTGTAATTTAATTACAGTCGTGATCTTAATTAAGAAAATTACGAATTCTGTTTTTTTTTTGTCTGTCTTTTTTTTTTTAGCGCTGTCTCTGAATTTTATAGTCGTGTATAAAAAAGGGTTTTCGAATGTATAGTCAGAAAAAAAAAAGTCAAGTGTATTTCCTATTTCGAATCTAAAATGAGATACGCGTTTTAAATTTTAATTTCTGTAAGAAGCTGTATTATTAGTCAAAATTTCCGTCACATAGTCAAGATAGAGTTAGAGTTTCAAGCAACAGGCGTAAAATTCAGATTTTTTTATTGTTTAAAAAAAATGTTAATTTTTTTTTTCAAGTATAAAAAACATCCATTTGTCTCATTAGAAAGTAGAGTAGCATTTCTTTATTTCAAAAAGAAAATTATATATGAAATTAATTTTAAGAAGTAACGTCCTTAAATGCTAATATATTTTTAAATATATAGCTTTCATTCATAATGCATACAATACTAGTTTAAACCTTAAATTGGAATGTATTTGAAACATGCTAATTTTCAAGAGATTAAATTAACTACTTTTCGAATTTTTGACATTAAAGAAAAATAATATTTTAAAAAAATTTGTAAAAATATTAAAATTATAAAGTTTGCTTTTTGTGAATATTTTATTCACATTTTCAACAAATTTCGGCTAAGACTATTTTTTCCCGAAAGTTGACAAGATTGATACTTTTGTGTACAAAAATTATTAAAAAGTGATTAATGCTGGAAAATTTTGAATTTTTAAAAATATGGAATTAATTGGAATTTATAAATATTCTGTTAATTAGACAACAATTTTTTTAATTTGCAATTGGTGAATTACAAGAATTTCATTCAATTTATTTATGATTTTTTTTTTTAAATGGTATATTTTAGAAAAAAAAATTTAATTTCATTTTGTTAAAGAGATAGGAATTTTGAATCTTGTAAAATTTTAATACGTGAATTATAATGATTAATGTCATCTCAAATTGACAAACGATCATGAATTGCTAGAAATTGACAAATGATCATGAAATGTTGAAAATTGACACATGATCATAAATTGCTGGAAAAATTCTTTTAGAGAAGATTTTTTTTAAATTTTAATTCGTTAAAGAAGCTGGAAGTTTGTAAAATTTTAATACATAAATTATATTGAATTTTAATATAATCTCAAACTGACAAATGATCATGAACTGCTGTAACTGTTAATAACACTATTACTTTCTTGTCTAATTGTATGATTTTTAAGCGCAAAATACTAATTACAATATTACTTTCTAGTCTAATTGCATTGAATTAATTAAAAAGATTGGTAAATTACCAATTTTTAATAAGGAAATATATATCAAAAGTCCAAACATATATGAAGGAATTAATTTCAGACACTTTCTTAAAAGTAAATGAGCAGGAATAAGGAAAAGATATTTATAATTATACTATTTTAAAAGAATATGTTCTATATTAATAAAGATTTAGTAAGTAAATTAGAAAAAAAAATATGACAAAGTATCAAAATCCAGTTTCCTGTTGAAATCTTATAGTGTGATACAACATTAAAATTTTAATCCATACACAGGATTATCTTTAAAAGATATGAGAACAGCTACTTTTACAAGGATTCACAACCATTGAAATTCCAACCACAATAAACCTTAAAACAAACTCGCTGTCAAACCTGAACAATTCCAATTCTTCACAAAAATTAAAATCACCATCCTTTGGTGCATAACTTAAAAAAAAAAATACAAATCTACCGGTTGCTTAACAAACATAACGGTTTCTTCTTCCGATTCGACAAGCACACCCCCTCCCACGCAAAAAGAAATCCCCCCCCCCTCCCCCTACAATTCTAAGAATAAGCACCGGATTTTTCCGGTTCTCTCTAATAGGAACTAACATAATTAGTGGGGAGTTCCCCGGGCTTTTGGAAGAGAGAAAAAAAACCGACAATAATAGGAATATGGAATGAAAAAAAAGAAGAGGAAAACCACCACGGGAGGCATCATTCGTTTAAGAGTTGAAGGCTTTCATAAATTCTTTGATCAGTGGCTGGCACGGATGCTACTGCTAGCGGAGACGGACGGCTGTTCGTTATCAGAACGACCATTGTTTAACGAAATCGATAATAGAAGGGGGGGGGAGGGGGGGGGGGGGTTCAGACGATTTTTTTTATTTATTTGTTTATTTTCTTCCCTTCGCTTCACTTCATTATTTTATTATTATTATTATTATTCTAAAGACTCCACTGCGGGAAAAGGGAAAAATGAAATAGAAGTTAACTCAAAGAGTAACTGCTTTATTCTTTTATTTTTTTTTGTTCTATTTTTTTTTTATTCTTCTATTTCCTCTGCTTTATTTGTTTGCGTTATCTCCCTTTGCTCTTGCCGAGATCTTCTTTTTCCCCCCTTTTAAAATGCTTCATTTTCTTCACATTGTCTTGGGTTTTCGGGTTCTCTCCCCGCCCGCCCCTCCTTTTCATTCAAACGATTTCGATTATATGTTTTTCTTTTCATCGTTCTTCTTTCCACTGGAATCGATTTCCGTTTGCCGCCTTCAGTTGTTCGATATATTTACATATTAAAAGAGCTTTAACTTAATTTTTTTAACGTCTCCCCCCCCTCGCCATTTTGGCCTACGGCCCTGCGATGAATCTTAAGGAGGTAGGGAGGCGACAAATTTTTATTGTCCTCTGAATATTCCAGGAAGGGTTTTTTATTACTTTTTTGATGACGTGGTTGTTTTCTCTCTTTCTTTTTTTTTTTTGTTATATCACCGCGCGAAGAAAACATTTTAATTAAATTGCAGCGGTCGCACGCTGATGCGGAGTTTTTCTAGGGGTGTTATCGCTTGGAAACAGAAGTAGAGACGACTTTGTAGCTACAAAATAGAATATCACCCTTAAATCCAAACAAGACTAGGATTCAGAAGGTAAAAATGATATTCATATTGTTTAAATATATCTTCTCTTGCGTAAAGATAAAATGTAAGGTGAACATTTTTGTAGTTTACAGTTGAAACTAACTTTACAGAATAATGCGTTTGGTAGAAATTAATATACAATGGTATGACATTAATAAAATAATATCACAACCTGTGTGATTGCAAGAAATAAAACAAATTATAATGTATTATATTAAACTTTTAAATGAATTTAGTTTTAAATCTGCAATTCTGCTGCCCTTCCAATGCAACTGATATTAAAACATACGAGATGATCGAATCTTTGACATTCTATTATTGGATAATAACAAAATATAAGATTTCTTATAGTATAAATACACACAAAATATAGAGATGTAATTTCGACATTTATTTAAATACCATCTACAAAAGATACTTAGTTGTTAAAGTTATGATTCTTCTCGATGGAAACTTCAATATCGTTTAAAAAAATTATGTGTTCGTGTGCCAGTATAAAGCTTTTGTATTTTTTATACATGATATCAGACTACATTAAATTAACAATGCAGTTTTTTTAGAGAATTTAATTGAAACCAATTAATATTTTAATTTTTTTTAAACGTTTTCGATATATAATTTACTTAGAAACCGTATTGAGACAACTACTTGAATAATAAAATTTCCAGCTGTAGCACTATTTTAGTACATTGATGTTTATGGAACAGGTATGCAACAATGCATAATTTACAAATTTCGTGTTTCTACACTGTTAAAAAAGGTACTCAAAAATAAGTAAAATGTACTCATTTTTGATTACATTCGAGGCTTACCACAGCTCCGAATACGTAAGTTTAATTTTTGAGAAAAAAAAACATGTACTCAAAAATGAGTACAATGAATAAAAAGAGCAGTTGCTTGCCTACAAAGGCTGCCTTCAGAAATCGCATTCAATAATTATCGACAATTACAGCTAAGACCTACCGGGAATCGAACCCAGGTCATCAAGGATCGCAGCCCAATGCCTTATCCGTTGTACTACCAGGACGACGTAACAAAGTTATAAACAGAAGAAACGTTAAAAAGGTGTACAAAAGAATGGGTGTAACATAATGGAGTTGTAATAACTCAGTCTCCATTTCAGGAATCGACATCAAATGATGTCGAAAACCATCTTCTGAACAACTATTTTAAATTTGTACGGTCACTTTATTAAGATGGCTTGAACAGAAGTTGAGATTACCAATATCAAATCACACTGCTCATTTTTGAGAAAGTACGATTACTTAAATTCGAGTACGTCATCGCTCATTTAAGATGCAATTGTACTCAAAGATAAACGAATATGTTCAGGTATTTATTTTTAAGTATTTTTTTTTACAGTGTAATATCACACCTACCTGACTAATTTCGAAAATCCATATTTATCACAAGCCCCCTATGGTTCAAAACCACCTCTGAAAGACCCCCCAACGTCCCCGACCAAACAAAAATAAAACCCCACCTCTGAACTTCAACATGCGATACAAGATCGTCAACAAGAGCATCTACATTTCCAAAAAAAAAGAAAGGAAAACGATACTCAGATAAGGGGCTACAAGGGGTAGAAAAGGGGACTTTTTCCGCATTAAATAAAAAAAAAAGAATAAACTACCAAAAAGTGGGGGGGGGGAAGCAACAACAGAAATGAGAAGCCCCCATAAAATGATAGGGGAGGGGGGGGGGGGATCCATCCCTCTGCCAAGTGCCACATTTCTTTGGACGTTTACGCAAGCGGCAGTGATTGAGGGAGCAGGAGCGGAGGGCTGTCTAAGCGACGGGTCACGTTTGACATTGTTCTGCCCGGGATAATTTATGGGACGAGCAACGAAAAACACGTCACTGGGAAAAGCTTCCCCACGACCATTATGTGTTCAACAAAGCTCTTAAATCATCGTCTGAAAATATTTTTTTCCCTTCTCTTCTCCACTATTATTATTCGTCTGGATTTATACTGCTTCCAGCTTTAAAAACCCCAATGCTCACTACTGCTTCTTCCTCTCTTATTTCTAGTCAATCTCTCGATTTATGACCATCCCCCCCCCCCTATTCTCGATTATAAAGAGGCCCCGCCTCTCTCTTCTTCCTCCCCCCTTTGACACCCTCCCTTGCCGTTCGATTTTTTTTTTTTTGGTGTTGTTGTTGTTGTCTTCCCCAACACTGGAGTCTTCTTTTTAATGTGCGCGTATCAATTACGGAGTGCTCGGTCGATTGACTCGGGGATTGCTGTGTTTTTGCAGAGGGGGAGGAAGGTTTGTGTGCGTGCGTGGGATAAGGGGATGGATGTACGCACGGTTCGTTTGTTTGGTGGCGACGAGTTCGCGAGTTGGCCGAGATAAGAGTGTTTTTTTCCGGCTGGAAAAAGGGTTTTGGGGTTGTGAGTGATGGAGAGAGTCATTTCTGATGAGGAATCCTTTGTGTGTATGGAACATTGTTTTTGCATTTCTTTGTATGGTCCAACCATTGTTTTTTTTTTTTTTTAAAGAAAAATAGCCAATGCGCGTTGAAGCAAATTGCGAGTTTTATTATTCATGGTTTTTTTTTTATCTCAATAAGGTAAATTTTCTTTATGTTTTTGGCAATTTATTAACAATTACATTTTTTTCTGTATATTTAAAAAAAAAATTCAGAAAAATCCTGAAAAGCCTATTGAACGACATCTGTTTCAGAAAAAAAAATTGCTATGATTTCCAAAATCAATTATCTGCAATTAAAATCATTTCCAGTCATAAGTAGAGAAATAAGTGTCTAAATTAAATAAAAAAAGTAATCTTATTATTAAATTTTAAGTTTATGCTTTTATAATACAAGGCCAGAGCTGGCATACCAAAATAGAATTTCACAATTCTGTACCTCAGGTCCTAATTTGGAAATTTTTCTTTTGTTGCAGATTAAATTTTCTTTTTCTATAGAACCATACCATTCAAATTCACTTAGCATTTTTTTAAGCATTTAGCGAGGGCTATAAAAACCCAAGTCCAAAGCTTCAATTGAGAGTAGCATTCAGTCTTTTTTCTCTCCTGTAAAGTAGCCCAAATGTGACTTGTGCTCATCTGGCTCCGAGGAACAGAATTTAGTCAACTTATCTTTAAAAAATATCTTTGTTTACAAAAATTCAGAGTTTTAAATAAAAGCAGAAAAAAAAACGGCTCGCTGTCAGATACAACACTTTCCTACACTCCATTAAAAAAAATTACAAATCCTCCCACTTCCACTAACTACCACAAAAAGACGACCTCGCGCAATGTAAATTCCGCCACAACCTCTGTGGACTTATCAATGAGGAAATTGCATTTAATCATCCCATTCCGTGCTATTAATCATCCCTTCTTTCTCTGGAGCCGGTCCGCCCACAAGTAATGTACACACACACACGTGTAATTTAATGCCTTCCAAGTGAGGTGACATTGATGCATCGAGTTTCGTCAACAACTCAGCACCTGTCACATTCATCCTCAAGGTATGCTCCGCTTTTAGATCCCGACTACCTCCTGCTTACCTGGGTGCTCCGTGGAAAAAAGAATCTCCAACTGTCTTGTGTGGAGATGCTTGGGGTCGTTATTAATACGCACTTGTAATGATCGAGGGATGCGCATACGGGAAATTGGGGGCGGATTTAAATCAATTCTGAAGGATAGGTCCGGTATGATTACCTAGTAGTTTTTAACAACAAGCATATGAACAAAGCATCCCCTGAAAAATTAGCACTCAATTTCGAAACCATGAGTGACTTGAGGATTAAGAGCATTTAGCATGCAACAGAACAGACCTCACTTACATAAGAGTAAACTTGTATTAGGCCCATGGGCCAGAGCCCTCCCAATGCTTTGAAAAACTAGCTCAATTTCTATAAATGTAATGCGTTTTATCAAAAATTAGAGCCATGAACCCCCCCCCCCCCCCGCCCTCTCCAATAACTTTGAAAACTTTACAATGAATCTTTGATTGGCTTTGCGAGATATTCTAACTCTCACCACCCCTAATTTGCCCATTACATATTAGCAATCACTCTTCAAACTTACAAAGCATGACTTACATGAGGAGTTATGGGTAATGGGTAACGACTTACTTAGCATGCACAATATGGTGAGTTTTACGAGTTCCGAACGTGCAGACATACAATTTTGCCCATCGCTTGATGGTACACTATCAAATGGGATAGTACAGCCCGCACACATTTAGAGGAAAGAAGCAGTAGAGTAGAATGAGAGTACTCAGTTGATTAACCTAATGTCGCAATAGAGCTAAACTATGAGCTTTTGGTGAAAGTTCGGGATCAATCCCAAAGGAAAGACCCGCGACAACTGCCTCACAATTTTGGACAATGTTTAGGGCAACACCTGTGCTGACGAACTTCCACAACATGACCAGCGAGAAATACTGGATTTAAGGAAATAAAAATAACATTTACTAAATTAAATTACTAATCCATGAAAGAGACTCAAATGCGGTTAACCAGTTTCACAACAGCTTTTTATGATTTTAGTACTTTGAGAAATATAAACGTGACGCTTCTTAAAGTTGCAACAAAGCTGCCAAGTCACTTTTTTTCCCAACTGGAAAACTTATTTCACGGGAAAATTATAATTGTTTCTGTGCAAGAAGACAATGTAAATTATTAAAAGCTTGGAATAGTTGATTTATTATTCTTACTGCGTTTGTGGATTAATTAAAAAAATATATAACCAGACAGCCTTATAAAATTTTTCAAACCAGCAAGGAAGATGATAGGATTTTTGTTGATAATAACTCCACATATTTCCTGAAAATATATGATGTTGTCAAAAGTCTATAATTTTTACACAACAACAAAATTAACCCCTCCGAATGATTACAATTAAAATTCCTTTTAAATTGATTGTACAATGTTTCAAGTCCCCTTACGAAACCCAATACTGGAACAGACTCTGCTGTTGGAAAGCGTGCACGATCTGCTCCTTGCAAGCGACCCGAACTTCCACTTACAAGCAGCGTCAAGACAAATCAGAGTGCGCGGCGCGAATAACAAACGACGGTCATAAACTACGATAAGTTATTCCCGCCACCAGGAAAAACTCGCCTAATAGGAAAGGTCACACATCTTCATCAAGCGGAGTTGGACAATCTGCATTCCCAAACACCTGCGCCATTGCTGGAACCAGAGAAGGTGCGAAAGTGAGGCGAATGTGGTAGCAACCCTCGTTTTACACAGTTCATTACTGCATGATGGCAGGGCCGTCCTTAGCAGACGTGGGGCGCGGTGAGAATTGAGTAGAGGGGCCCTTTTTAGCATCTACACAAATATATAAATAATTTTTCAGATTTTTTTTTGAAAAGCCAATCGGATTCTTTTATTGACTGCAAATTTTTGATGCGGCTACATATCATTTGAATGGAATATATTTTCGAGAATTTCGTTACATAAAAAATCTATTATTTTGATTTTTTTATTAATTATTTACATCTATATAAGCCTAATTCTCTATCGAACGAGACCACAGTTATGTCAGTCATGGTATTTGTCACGGATTGGATCCCTCTTAAAGAGATTTATGATAACAATAGACCAAAGTTCTTCCGGAAGCAAGGGGCCCTGTGCGGTGACACGTGTCGCACACTCCTAAGGGCGGCCCTGCATGTTGATCTTAAATGTTTGCAATTATTGTTTTCCTAATGTGATGTTGGACACCATTAAAAAAGTGATTTTGAATTTATAATTCCGAAATATAATTAGCATGATGTTCATATCCCATTTCTAGAATTATGTAGACTGGTGGAAAAATAAAAAATTACTGTTAACTTGCAATTAATTTTTAGTATGCGGTAGTTTTTTGCCCATAGAAACACGGAGAAGGTTAAACAAAATGTTACAATACAAGTGTTTTCAAAATTGTATAACTTGAGTATTCCGTATAAAAATATAAACTTCCTTGAACTGCGATAAGTATTATTTTAAATTATATTATCGCCAAGCAAACGAAATATATGTACTAGATTTTTACATTGATGCAACTTAAAAAATATATACAATTGAAAAAAGATATTAAAAGTATAAATGTAATTTAATAAATTATTAGTTTTAGTAAAGTTTCCATATCAGAAATGGTTGTACTTTTTCTCTTTCATTAAATTTTGTGTTTTTACACGCTTCTATTAATTAAGTGATAGAGTTCAAATTATAACACTTAATTAATTAAGGGATAGAGTTCAAATTATTAAGCTATTGAACTGAGTTATTTGGCTAGCCACACCCTCCATGTTCCTGATAGTAACGTTCCAGGGGCCATTACATGATCTTTCAATTCCAACGCTTTCTGTTGTAATCGAGAGGTCACGGGATAATTTTTTGAGATTTCTTCGTAGGAGCGTCACAATCTCAACAGAAAGTGTTGTAATTGAGAGATGGTACTAGGACTCCAGAAGTCGATTGATTAAGGTCACACTAAAAGGAGTATTAGATAAACAAATAGGGATCTATCATCCCGAAGGAAAGACCCAGGAACCCGGACATTTCCTTCTTGCATCATAACTTTGAACCTGATAATATTTTAACATAAGCAACACCTGAACAGGAATAAAACTGTCCAACAGAAAGCACGGAAGAGATTTAAAAAAAGTATAATTTACCAAACTTGGCCCACATTGGTAAAAGGCCACCATTTCTGCGTCAATCAACCCGTCTCAAAAAACACTACACAACACCAGACACCGTTCGGAAACCTGTCCAACTAATTCCACCTCGTCTACAGAAGCGGACAATCGCATTTGGGGAGCATCCGAATCGCTGCAGCATCTATTTCTAGCTGGAAGTGGATGGATTATTCTGGCTTCACATCTGCCGCATCCAACGCGTTTCCATCAATCAGGTTGCGCCGGTGCGAGTGTCACTCACGTGTCACGGGCCCCCTTTTGTGATCCATCGCTGAGCAAGCCATCCATCAGGGCCAGACCATTATACGCACGCGTCTCGGTTGTGGCCCCTATGGATTATGGCCCTGGTGTGTCGACACAAATGTACGTGTAGAGAGAACGGGTTGCCTTTTGCTTCCTTAAATGCGTATTCTTTTAAAGTTATTGTAGGAGGTGTTAAATTCGAGTAATGGGTAATTAATATGGTTTGGTAGATGCTTTCGGATGGGGGTGATGGAATATGAGGAATGTTTACCTCGGGAATTATTTTAAGTTTGGTATTTAATCATCCGGTGGTTGGTTGAATTAATATCCAATGAAGAGCTACATAATTAGGGATCTGTCCCTATAGGAAGAGAACGAGTACACTGTCTTGCAATTTTGAACCATGGTCAGACGACGAACACGACACTTGAATCACCTCCATTTTCTAAACTTTGTAAAGTAAGCAATTTTTGCTGAATGAAAAATATTTTTTGCAACACTTTTAAATTTGTTTGACCTTAAATATTTGAATATTCAAAAACATTATTCCTCTTAATTAACTAAACTGATCTACGAGCATAATTATGAGGTTTGAGTTCTACGAAATAATCAGGTATAAAGAGAGCCCTAGGGGAACACTGTCTAAAAATTTGTCTCACTGTCTGTTCGACGACGTTAATTCAACAAACCAACGGATTAAAACACAAACTTAAAGTAATCCCGAAGGAAAAATTGTAAGACAACATTGTGTCTAAGGGCTGAAGACGAGGAAAATATCGCAGATGGAACTCTATACTCCATACTTCCACACCAAGACCAACAAGAGGACATTTTGACCACAACAGATTTAGCGTTTTCCAGACTCCTCTACACGACGATCATGGGTTGAAAGCAAGGGTTGAACTCGCAAATCTCCTTCTACGAATTAGTTTAAGTGAAATACTGCCTCCGAAAATTACCACGACACATCGATTGAAAAAAAATAAATGTATCAAAAACTTCAGTCGAACAACGTTTTCAATTTCGCTTTTTTTCCGAAAATCGTCACACCTCCAACAAGCCCACATCACCAATCCATATAACAGTACATGCATATAGCTGTCAACTTGTCACCCCCCCCCCTCTCCCCCTACCAGTAGAGTTATCCATTGTTATGCTTGACTGGCGAGAAGGAAAAGATGTCATAACACGAAAGTAAATAACAGAAAATTATAAAACCAAAGCGGTCAATTTTTTTTTCTGTAGTTTACATTTCACCATCCACCACTGCGATGCATCATCTCTATAAGTGAAACATCATACACAAGTCCTCGGATTATTATACAAAGATTACTATGCAAAGCAAACTCTCATGGTTAAAAAACATACGGACATGCAAACACTGAGTGGGACTTTAACATAAATGACATCTCGAAATATGATTTCGTATTAAAAATAATGTTCCAAACAGCTCTTTCCACTTAGCATTTATTCGATTCGCGGAAACGTATCATTTTGTTGTCTACACAACCTAATCATTTATCAAGCAGAAGAGACAAAAAATCGGACATTTCTCAATTTTAAATCCTTTTGATTATGACATGCGTCATTTCTGAGCATATACCGCTCCATTCAGATTGTTTGTGGTAAAGGTAGGGAAGTGCGATCCATCTTCCATTATTGACACTTACGATAACATTATGGGAGTAGTTAAAGGATTGTTGTGAGGGATTTTTTTTCTTTCGGAGGTTGAAATGTCACAGTTGAGGAGTTGGGTGGAAAAGGGAAAAAATCAGGGAAAAATCCAATCAAAGTTCTTGGATGCCAAAGAAATGCATTGACAGATAGGGATGTCATATATCAAACTATTTTAAACCCTCTAACGACCAGAATATTCTTTTCTTGCCTGAAGCGAAGTTATTTTATAGACTAAATAAACTAGAATCAAATACAATCCTAATCAAAGCTCACCATACTGTCTAAAGCCTTTACTGTTTAAAGGCTTTAATTTCAGTTCAGTATTATTATTTACTAGTATTATTTTCGCGTACGCCCAATTGGACCTCCAAGTACCCCCAAGGGTCTGGCCCGTCGCAAAAGGGGGGGGGGAGAGTCCGACCCCCTACCCCCCAAATAATCTGGAAACCCTGAAAGTTGGGAATTTCAAATTCTAAGAACCCCCAAGTTCGGAAAATTTATGCCTGAAGAAAATTAATATTAATAACAAATGAAAGCTATGGAAGATTAGAAATTGACTAACTTGTAAGATTACATTCAAATTAGACCTCAGAACGGACAACTGCATTGGAATATGGGTGCAGCTAATCAATGTTGTGAGAGAACTGTTTAATACTGCCTAAAATAGACATACAAAAAGACGAAAAATGTCGATAAGTTGGAACTGTGAATTTTCAACCCTGTTGAATTGGGAATATTGAATAGTTCAGTTGAGAATTTCGAATCGTGAAGTTGAGAAATTTCTTGTTTCAACCCCCCCCCCCCTCCCCCCCGCAAATATTTTTTGTGTAACGGCCCTGCCACGGGTTTGCATGCCACAGGTTGAGAATAGCTGACCTAAGACAAATATTAAACTAAAAAACTACAGATTAGTAGACGCATATTTACCACTGAGTCTTAAAGAAGTAGGTGGCTTAAAGCAGCTAAAAATACGTCACCTGGTTCATGACCAGTCCCTTTGGTGATTGAAACACCTATTTCTGTTTAAGATGGTGTTTCTTTTGAACGGCACAATCTCCTCGATCAACGGAGAATTCCTCATTAGCGATCCCAGTATCAATCGAACCTCCTTCGCAATTACATGAATTCGCTCGAAGGCACATACAGAAGAATAAAAAAATCCACATAAAAGACTGATCCATAAATCACCAACCACCTTTTCTCTCTCTCACCCAGAAAACACAAAAACTTGCCTTTAATTTTTCATTACTCGAGACTGATGATCGGAATTTACGACGAGCAGCGCCGCCTCTAAACATGTTATTGATGCAATAAACGTGATCCCAGCGATACGCAGTCGGCACAAACACATTGTTGGAAATGCAGGCGAAAAAGGGGGCGCATCACCATCATCATTATTATTATTATTGGAAAACTTCCTCACACAAGACAATCCGAGTGCCTCACAATAAAAACCCAGCGACGGGTTTAACAAACTTCAGGATCACGTGATCTCGGTCACGTAATGCTTTTCCCTCCCCCTTTTTTCCACCACCTTCGGATATTATTGTAGGGCTGTCATCGGGATCTTGTAATAAATGTGGTGTTACAATGGCTCACATGTTGCCGCAATAAATCAAACGCGAGCCTAAAAAGCGCACAGGGTAAACTTATTACGAGGAGGGGGGATATCATCCCTTTTTCACAAACCGTGAGATGGTTCTGCAGGAACTGGTTCCTCTGACCACGACAGCTATGATGACGCGGAGGATAAAAACGAATCCAAAGATGGTAAAAGCCACATGTGTAGAACTAAATGGGAATAAAATATAGGAAAACTAAATGGAAACAAAGTTGGTTCCTAAAATTAGAGAATTTCCATGATTTAACAGGTAACATAGATGGGAACTGAAGTAGACTTCAATTTATGCATGAGGTGCACAGTTTAGGCAGCGTCATTTCAACTATAAGATAAACTAGCTGTAAGGCACGACGATGAATTTCATGTAAACAATGACATTTCTCTTGTTTCGAAGGCCAAGTGTGAAAATTTTTATTAAGCTCAGAATAAAACTGTATAAATGTATTAAAAAACATACTATTCTTTATATATACAGATTCTTATAAAAACCTTGTTCTGTTGAAAGCAATAAGATATTAATTATTCATAACATAACGCTAATGAAATGTTTTAATAGTTATTTAAAAAGAAAATTAACAGTCTCCTTTCCTTTCCTACCATTTAATGCAATTCCAGTGCTTATCTGCTCACTTTTACATGATTTAATCTCACAAGATTTAAAATGCAAATGTCGACAAGAAAGATGGTTAAATTGCCAATTGTATTTCACAATAACTTAGAAAGCGTGATAGATATATATTTTTTTATAATTTTATAAAGTTATTTAGACACAGCAAACGGTATGTCCTAACTCTTTAGCAACAGAACTAGCACCCGAGATAGATTGGCGGTCAATAAAGCATCTGTTAACCCCCCCCCCCCCTACCCTAATAAAGCATCTGTAATGTTAAACAAAGATTACTTTTCCAAATAGTCGTGAAACACAGGACTCAACTTCGGCTGTATTCTCGACGGCATTATTGTGTGAATAACGAATATCCAAAACTATCTATACGTAAAGATCGTGAGAAAGGGGTTATGTGTACAGAAATATAAAATTAAAGCCCCCTGAACCCGTCGAATGTTTAACTTCAAAGAATTCATGGTTGAAAAAAAAATGGGAGAAGGGTGTGGACATAGCATTAATTAAAGTCTTCAATCCTAACAAATAAACAGACCAAAGAAATGACAATGCTTCATCCGAATGGATTTTTTTATAAATAAAAAAAAAATAATAATGTCTCATGGACATTCTCCTCTTTGGCAATTGAATTTTTATAAGCCCGCTTCGCATCTTTGTACTGGGCTTCAGTTGCTCAGTGGATAAAGACGTGCAGATGGTAACCAGAGGACTGCTAATTCGAGGCCGTGCGGTGGACTTAACAAAGAAAAGTAAAAAAGTAGTGATCTTGTGATCGGAGAGTTGCTAGCTACAAAATACTAGGAATGTCGTCCAGAACATCCAACAAATTATACTGGCGAGTATACGGAACTGGTGCACGATAAATCTAATCGGGGTCCAATGCCCTGACGAATATTGAAGTTGCGTCGGGTGCCAGTTCAGGTGTTATCCTTGCCATCTGACCATGGCTCAAAAATACGAGGCATCGTTCCTGGGTCTTTCCTTCGAGATAGGCCCCGAGCCGTCGCCAAAAGCACAATGTGCAGCTCTAGTGCGACGATATTTAACCAAACCATATATGTTCAACGAAATGAAATCCTGTAAATACACCACTGTAAGAAACTTGAGAACTGGATTTCAATATAAAAAGCATACCCTCGTCGTTTTCAACTGGATCCTTCAGATTGCAATCTTTATTCAAACCTCTCATTTTCGACGCGTCCGCCCGTAAACCAGTTGCGATTCTATTATACTGCGCATACAGGTACTTTGGGTACAGAATCACCCAAAGTACCTTTATCCTCAGGTACTTCGGGTGATTCTTTATCCTCGGAGAATCTTTTTTATATAAACCCCAAAGAAATAAGAACATTTCCCCCTGACCCCGCATCCTCAAGAGACCAAAAAGCAGACGATGCCGCAACAATATTAACAGGGTGGGGGGGGGGGGGGCACACACAAGCCCCCCACCCCCCTCCCTTGCCATTTTAACAACTCCATCGAAATTCAACCGCAGTCCCAGAATCACTTTAAACTCTTTGCCGGATTTTTTCTTTTCTTTCTTCTCTCTCTATCCGGCAAGCGAGGCGAAACGCCGTTTTAAACTGCCGGACAATTTGTAGTCGCGAAATCGGGAAGAATCCCCCCCCCCCCCTTCTCCCCTTCCCGTTGTACATCTCGAAATAACATCATAGTCCCGAGATCGATATATTTTTTTTTATTTATTTATTTCTTACGGTTTTATTTTTTGTTAAAAAATAGGGGGGAAAAAATGAAGCGTACTTTTGCTTTTATTTCTGGATAGAGTTATTCCCGGTGAATGGTGAAAGGAGCCTCCTGTACAGAGCAGGGGGGTGTTTTTCAGGTATTGGTTATTTTTTTATTATCCTGTCTGATTCATACCATTGGTTTTGTACTGGAAGTTAATTGAGCGGATACTTTTTTCGCATTAGATTCCATTTTTATGTGTAAATGTTACAAATACTTGTGTAAATGTTTGATTTACTGAATAGTGAAATCAAATTTCTTCAAAAATTAATTATGATTAATATTAATTGATACCTTTTGCATAAAAATGTTTTATGTTAAGTGCCTTTAATGGAGTTAATGTGAACCTTTTACATTCTACTAACCCCTATCATGTGACAAATATACATTTAAGCTCTATCTATCCAAAATGCAACTTAGGGGGCGATCGTTTATTAAGTCGCGCTATTTTGAATCTTTTTGTACCCCATCTCCCCCCATCCCAGCAAAAAAAGTCAGCATGAAACCTTCATCAAAATTGTCAAATTGAAGGTTTTTTGAAGGTTTTATAAAGGATATTGAAACAAAAAAACTGCAGTTTTTTTTTTTTTGAAGTTTTTAATTTTCCTGCATAAAACCTTTAAAATATCAGCATTTTCCCTTCATGATTAAAAATTGAAGGTTTTTTGCAGGTTTTTATGAAGGTGTTTTGCAGTTTTTATGAAGGACATTGAAACAAAAACCTTTAATTTTATAGATTTTCAAAAAAACTGCAGTTTTCCCTCATAAAACCTTCAATTTCAAAATTTTTATGAAGGTTTTATGCTGACTTTTTTTGCTGGGATGTCACACACTTTCATGTTGGCCTTCCCTCTCCTCCCTATCCTCTCCCATTTGCAACTTCACAATAAAAAATTCGCAGTTAAAAGATAGGCATTATTAAAACATATACTATACATTTAATTAGATAACTTTTCAGAAATATTATGAATTCTATAAAAATGTACTTATATCAATGTCTGTAAAACAATTATCACCATTTCCCCCATAGTTTTCTACGTCACGCAACCAATGGGTCCTCCTCGACAAAATGGTGCTACAGACACGCATTATAAACCCTTCCCCTTTCAAAGTTGCGTGACGTGATACATTATAGGCCCTTTACGAAATTTTACACTAAACTCTATAAATATAATATTGGAATTACTGTACACTGTATGTGGAAGGCACATAATGCAATAGTGGAAAGTATATATAATTTAATGTCAGAGGAAAGTTTGTAATGTATTAAAAAGGTATGGTATACAATGTTAAAGTTTTAATGCATATACAGTACTACACTTCCCCCGATCTGCTAAAATTAAAATTATATTTCAAACTGATTCTATTAATAACTTTTTTTTAATTCCGATAGAAATTGCTGGAATATTTCTATTTGATCCATGAAAAAGAGAACAAAATATTAAGAAATTTAGTATATCCAATGAAACGAACACTTTGTTGTTTACCCTTCATTGTTCACTACCTTTCTGAAGAATTGATAATTTCCGCACACAAAAAAAATATTATTATAAGGAAAATCTTGTTCATAAATAGTAGCGAATTTATCTTAGTTCTTTTCATAGTTAGCATAACGATATCGCATTTATATCTCAATACATTATTTATATATCATACGATATTTTAATGAAAAAGAAACTTGAGATAGAATCAGTTACCTGTCATTCAATTCTACATACGATTAAGTATTTACGGAAACTATGTTTTGTTGGTGCTACTATTTTTTATACGAGTGCCGAAAATTTTACCAACATTAAATCTATTTTTTCAGCAAAGTATGTCTATATATTACTAAGTATTTTACTAGTTATGAAAGTTCAAATAAGGTGCAAACTTGACATTAAGACGAATTATATCTGACAATAGTTTAATCAAAATGGGTTAAGATATTTTAACTGAACTAATATTTTATTATAGAAATAAATGCAAATACTATTGTGCTTAGAATATAAAACGAAGATTTTTTTTAATTAGGGATGTCACGAGTAGTGAATTGATCGAATACCGAATATTCGGCAGCCGAATAACAACTTATTTAAAATTCTGTGTACAGGCAAACAACTCAAATACCTGATGTATATGGTTTAGAACATAAAATTATCATAATATATATATGTAGTGTTGAATTTGTATTTACTACCCCGAAAAAAAAGTCAGCATAAAACCTTCATCAAAATTTTGAAATTGAAGGTTTCATGCAGTAAAACTGCAGTTTTTTTTTGAAGATCTATAAAATTAAAGGTTTTTGTTTCAATATCCTTCATAAAAACTGTAAAAAACCTTCATAAAAAAACTGTAAAAACCCTTCAATTTTTAATCATGAAGGGAAAATGCAGATATTTTAAAGGTTTTATGCAGGAAAATTAAAAACTTCAAAAAACTGCAGTTTTTTATTTCAATGTCCTTTATAAAACCTTCAAAAAACCGTCAATTTCACAATTTTGATGAAGGTTTCATGCTGACTTTTTTTTGCTGGGTATAGTATAGTAATACTATTAAATCTGATAATAATAAATATTAAATCTACAGTAAATTCATTTTGAACTTAAAATAAACAAAACCTTTTTTTCTGTAAGTTTCTTTAAATTAAAATATATATATATATATTAAATTGGCAACTCTTTTAATATAAATATGCACACAAAAAAATATGTAAAAAAATAATGAAGAAATTTAAAAAATAAAAACTTTTTCAACCCTACATTTTCTTATTTCAACAAAATATATATATAGATAAAAATCTTTCACCTGTTATATACAGTCAAACGGACATCTCAATCTTTAGTTTATGTGAAGGAAGGGCCTATAAAATTTTTAGACAAGCCCGTCATCGACATCCGTCACCTGTTCGGATCACGCGTCAGTTTTAAATCATAAATGGAACGTGTGCCATTGTTCCAGTGACAGACTCCGACAACGATATTGGCTGCACACAATCCTATATATCTTGCCTATTTGCATACAATTGAAAAGTACCCCAAAGAGGAAACCTTGCATCATGCTGGTAGAAATAAAAAACCGGATTAAATTAACTGGAGACGATTAATTACAGGAATGATCGATTGACATGGAGAATAATCGCTTTCATTAATAATAAAAAAAAGAGAATTAAACTTTTTTTTCCTTGTTGCTCAAACCTTGTTCGGCGGCTTTGATTTACAAGAGTCATCTTTGACTATACTATTGAGGAACGTATCTAAAAAATCGTAGTATCATAAGTGGATATTTTAAAGGCATATCATCACTCGGAACAAAAACAAAAAAATAACGTCTGTACATTAGCTTTGTCAAAATCATTTAAGAATGTTTTCAATGCTTTTAACGTTTTCATTTGATAGATAACAACGGTTATGTGTGGCAGTAAAGGTAATTTTATATACCTTTTAATTTGATGAATTACTTGACTTTATTAAAAATATATTAAAATATGGGATCGACTTCTAATTAAAACATCTTTTCTCTATGCCCATGGCATTTGTCAACTAAAAGCAACCCAAATCTTCCTTTTCCACGGGATTTTTAAGCTTTTCTAGTTACAATTAAATAAGAAGATATTTTCTGATGTTTAAAATATTAGTATTAATGCATATTAGTTAATAATATGTATCTACAAATATAAACTCTGTAAAATACTAAAAATAAATAAATACTTTTATTCATTTGAAACTAGGGAATGATGTTAATTTGTGTGAATTATACTATTTGAACTTAGTTCAATTAAAGAGAACAGTCTTAATTTCTTAAAAAAAAATTAATATTTTAAAACTTTACTGGCAACTTCAGTTTTTATGTTGTAATTTTGTGTTTGAAGATGCTTTTAAAATAAACAATTACAATATTTTGATATTTTTTTTATTTGAAACAATAAAAAAAATAAACGAATGCTTAAAAATTAATTATATAACTTTCATCTACTACCATATCTCATCACATGAATTTTTCGTCTTGTAAATTTTGTATTTGGACTATAAATTTTTTTCTTAAACGTCTACTTATGATTTCTTAACTTATTTAAAATATTTTTTTGTGAAAAACTTTGTTCGCTTTACCACAAAAAATATAATAGTAAGCCAACCACGTTTTTGAAACCTTTTGTATGTTAAACAATACCACATCCTACATTTCCTATTCTTATTTTCAAACAACACCAACACGACATATTGTAACTTTCAAACAGATATCTTCCACTTCACTCAAGCTCAAGTGCAAACCCACCATTTTTATTTTTCACTTTTCCCACCTTCACAGATATATCACCAGCTTTTTCATTATTGTACCTCTAACACTTCACACCAATATGTCACTTCCTCCGGCGATAAATCCTGCTAAAAATCGGGAGTTCAAACCGCAAGTGACACCTTTTTGCATAAGGCAAAAGCTCCTTCTTTCCCATGTCCTGTACTACACCCCTATACCCGTGTCCACCGGAAGACATAAATTTCGAAATCCCGGTACAAAACAGTACGGACACGTGCATTGTACCGGCCCCCGTCTTACATAAATCAAGTCGGACTTGGAGCAGAATGCGTGAGAATGCAGCACCTTTTGGGTCGAAGGACGTGCCAAACAATACGGGAAATATGCAGGTTTTTAAGGGGGGATGGAAAAAAAATGTTTGGCTCTTGTCGTAGGGTTTATCCATGGGGTTTGTCAGATCACACTTCGGCAGGTCTTGTCCAGAGATTGTGGTCTGGAACAAGTTCAAAAGAGGTTGTGTGGGTGTTCAATGGTGATTTTATGGGGATTCATGACGTGACATTTTGAACGTAGAGATGTGTGAAGTGTTTTTCAACAAAATCTTGGGGGGAAAAAATCCCTGATTTCTATGACGGTGTCACAAAAATTTCCCTGATTTTACAATTACGTTAAGAAATGTTGCAATGCATGCTTAGTATAGAAACAAAGTATCCACAATACAAAAATATAATATCTTACATTTTAAATGAAATTTTTTGAGCAATACTTATATATTCAGTTAAAATAACAATTTGTAGATACAACATAAAATCATACCAGAGCAAATGACATAATAGTAATTAAACTTGTTTTCTGGATGAAGTTCAAAAGAGTTTGTGTGGGTGTTCAATGGTGATTTTATGGTTATTTAAGACGTGGCATTTTGAACGTAGAGATATGTGAGAAATGTTTTTCAACTAAATCTTGGGGGGAAAAAATCCCTGATATTTCCCTGATTTCTATGACGGTGTCACAAAAATTTCCCTGATTTTACAATTACGTTAAGAAATGTTGCAATACATGCTTAGTATAAAAACAAAATATCCCCACTACAATAATACAATAAATATATTCCTTTTTAAATGAAAAATTTTGAGCAATACTTATATATTCAGTTAAAATAATAATTTGTAGATACAACATAAAATTATACCAGAGCAAATGGCATAATAGCAATTAAACACGTTTTCTGGAGGCAGAGAATTGAGAAAAAGAGTTATTTGAGCAATTATGTCTTCTGTAGATAATTTCAATGTTTCATACGTTTCCTTTTTTCTATTTCAATATCCAATAAATTGCATATTCATTAGTCCCCCGAATATTTTGTTTACAATCCAAAGCCTAACGTGCTTTGTTTTTGTTCTCCTTCCAGCAGTGGTTAAAGTTCCTATCAACAAAGAAACTTTACATTGAATTAAAATTAAATTAAACTTTTTCAGAACCAAGAGGAAATATCCACAACCAAACTACTCAAAACAGACGATAATTGCAGTTTTAGTGATCAAAATTTGAACATTTCCCTGATGTTTTGTGAAAATTTCCCTCGTATTTCCAGAATTAAAAAAAATCCAGGATAATTCTCTCATTACCCGGTTTTCCAGGTTATGGTGCCAATCTGAAGAGGGACTTAATGTCTCTTAATGAAGAGGGACTTAATGACTCTTAATGTCGTCCAGACAAATAGCGACATTTTATCCATTTAAGCTAGTTAAATAAAGCAAATTTATAACCCTGACGCTCTTAGACGAGATATCACGTTAACGAATCTCCAGTTTTTCTAGCAGTGCAGTCGATTTTTAAATTCATAAAAGTACTCCATTTTGCAGTATTTTTTTTAATTTAATAGTTTGGAGTATAAACCCAAAACCTGACTTTAAAAGTTCAATATTTGTTTTATATAAAAAGGAGTTTGTATATGAAAAATACTTTAACCTTCAAGCAGAGAAAAAATTGCAAAAATCGCTTGAATGTTAATGGTTTAAAAGGTCTTGTCCTATGTTCAACGGCGATTCCTGACACAGTAATGTTTTTAACAATGTTGTGGTGTGTATTCCGAAAATATGATTTCTATAGTTGAAGAGGTATAATTCGATTGAGCTAATGGTAGAAATGAAAGTAAGATCTTTTGATCTTGATGAATTTATCACAAAGTGACGTTTTTTAACAATGGATCTTCAGTTAGAGGGTTTCATAGTTGTCATGGCAATTTAATCTGCTTGATATTGATGTAAAAATTAAAGTAGGATCAAAAGTGCTTATGATATGATCAACGGTGATACAGCAATGAATGACATTCTTTGAATAATGTTGCAATATGTTTTTCGAAATGGGAAGATTCTTCGGTAGATATTACTGAAGAGTTACAGTCACACTTTAATCCACTCAAGCTATTGGTAAAAATTAAAGGTGGTTGGAAAGAGCTAGTGATACACAGTGCCGTCATATATTTTTTTGGATGGGGGTAGGGGGTTGAAACGAGAAATTTCCTAACTTAATGATTCGAAATTATCAACTATTTAAAATTCATAACTCAATAAAGTGCTGAAAATTTCCACTTCTAACTTATCGACATTTTTTTTATATATCAGGTAATATTAAACAGTTCTCTCACAAGCATTGATTTGTTTCACCCACATTTTAATGCAGTGTCCGCTTTGAGGTCTAATTTAAATATAATCATATAAATTGGGCAATTCTAATCTTCCCTACTTTTTTTTTATTTTCTAATATTATTAATTTTCTTCAGACATAAATTTTCCCAACTCGGGGATTTTAGAAGTTGAAATTCTCAATTATTTAAAATTCATAACTCAACACAGTGCTGAAAATTTCCACTTCCAACTTATCGACATTTTTTTTTTCATATTGGGTAATATTAAACAGTTCTCTCACAAGCATTGATTTGTTTCACCAACATTTTAATGCAGTGTCCGCTTTGAGGTCTAATTTAAATATAATCATATAAATTGGGCAATTTTGATCTCCCCTACTTTTTTTTTATTTTCTAATATTATTAATTTTCTTCAGACATAAATTTTCCCAACTCGGGGATTTTAGAAGTTGAAATTCCCAACTTTTAGGATTTTCATATTATTAGGAGGGGGAGAGTCCGACCCCCCCCCCCCCCGAAAAAAAAAATCCCAATGCGACGGGCCTGATGATATACCTCTATATACTGACAAAATCAAAACAATGAAGACTCGTCCAAATTAAACCGTGAATTTAAATGCATTTCATTCAAATTAAAGGCTTGTGCTTTCCGTGGTAGCCTGACAAAAATCCGGGGCCTGCCACTTAAACTGTAGTAGGTACAAAAGTGCTTTTTAGCCAAGTTATTAACATTTTTGAATCATAAGTTTTTTTGTTTTTTTTTCAGATGGGGAGCCAAAATTTCGGTAGATGTCAACGAGGCATTCATACTAAATGACTTGGTTAATAAAAAGCTTAAACTTCGTTTAAGAACAAACAATGACTTAAGTTAAAGCAAAATAAAAAAAATTGTCGATCAGCCAGGTTACTATATATTTTTTCCTATTATTATAAGAAACCAAGAGTTATCCCAAATTAATGGACGTCAATTAAATGCCACAAGACACACAAACGGTCTACCAACATCAATGTTCAAATCTGAACTAAAAGAACAGTCATGCAAAGCAAAAGAATACTTTTTCAATAACCAAAACTATCCTAACTTGTGATAAAAGGTGAGACATATCATGAAAGGAATAAAGAAAAGTTAATGTCTCGGTAGTACTTTTATGACTACCATTTATATGTTATTAATGAAAGGTATCGCTGAGCGCAATATGATAGCCCATAAAATATCTAATGCTGGCGCCTAAGCAACTTATTACAGTGTTGGCTCTACATTTAACCCTTGAGGGGTCTCAAGTATACTTCAAGGTCTTAGATGAAGAGAAAAGAACAGAAAAGTAAATTTTGTTCTGAATGTAACCCTCTGACGGATAAGCAAGATATCGAATCTGTAGGTGTGTTTTCACCGCAGGAAATTTTAATTACATTTTTAACACAAATTATTTTTATAATAAAAAAATATTTTTTTAATTGTTTCAGTAGAGAAGGATTTCAAAAGTTATTCCATTGCTTTAAAGTTGAAAAATATTTCAAAGCAGATTTTTTTTTAAGAATAGCTCTTCGAAGATCTTTAGGTATACTAAAGACACCCATGACGAGTTAAGTATAGAATCTACACAGCAATACCTTTTATTAATGTCACATAAATGATAGTCATAAAAGTACTATTGAGACATTAACTTTTGCTTATTTATTTCATGATATGTCTCATTTTTAATTACCAAGTTAGGATAGTTTTGATTGTTTTTTTAAAGTATCCTTTCGCTTTGCATGCCTTTTCTTTTAATTCAGATTTGACAACGCTTTAAAGTTGAAAAACATTTCAAAGTAGAGATTTTTTTTTCATGAACAGCTCACCAAGATCTTGAGGTATACTTACAACCCCTGTCGGGTTAAATGTAGATCCAACACTATAATAAGTTGTTAGGCGCAAGCATTAGATACTTTATGGACAATCATATTGCGCACCTTTCATTAATGTCAGATAAATGATAGTCATAAAAGTACTACTAAGACATTAACTTTTACTTATTTATTTCACGATGTGTCTCATTTTTAATCATAAGTTAGGATTGTTTTAATTGTTGGAAAATCATCCTTTCGTTTTACATGCTTTTACTTTAATTCAGATTTGACAACGCTTTAAAGTTGAAAAATATCTCAAAGTAGAGATTTTTTTTTTATGAACAGCTCTTCCAAGATGTTGAGGTATACTTACGATCCCTGATGGGTTAAATGTAGGGCCTACACCATAATAAGTTGTTAAGCGCCAGTATTAGATACTTTATGGACGATCATATTGCGCAAAGCTAAGACATTAATTTTTGCTTATTTATTTCACGATATGTCTCCTTTTTAATCATTAGTTAGGATAGATTTGATTGTTGGAAAACCATCCTTTCGTTTTACATGCTTTTCTTTTAATTCAGATTTGACAACGCTTTAAGTTAAAAAATATTTCAAAGTAGAGATTTTTTTTATGAACTTTTATATACGTGTACTGCCGTAAAAATTGGAGATACACGTCTGTAGCCGTCAGGTGGTTGAAAGCTTTCAGTATCATCGACATTTAGTTCATAATATATCACGTATACAAAACATTTTGCTATTTTTCTGATGTCAACAAAAAGTTCTGACAAAAAAAAATATCTAATTCTTCATTTCCACATGTATTTGGAAGAAAAATGAAAACAAACAATAATATTAATAAAACGGTTAAAAATTTTAAAATAATAATAATAATAAAACGGTTAAAAATTTTAAAATAATAATAATAATAATAAAACGGTTAAAAATTTTAAAATAATAATAATAATATAGTAACAATAATAAATTTATTAAATAATAACGTGCTTTCAGCTTTAAAGAAAAAAATTATTTTGCTCAAACGACAAGTTTTTTTTAAAAAAATATCGTAGTTTCTATAAATTAATTCAAACGTATCCTATTATTCGTAAATAGACCATAAGTTGTGCGATTGTCTTTATAAAAAAACATCAGATTTTTTTTTAGTATTCAATGTTTTTGGACGGGATTGAGTTTCAATACATATTTGCCGATTTATTTTAATGAAGAGAGTATCATAAGAAAAATTTATAATTGAAATAAAAAACTAATTATATAATGAATACATATATTTTTTTTAATTAAAAAAAACCCTGCTTTTATTACATCATCTGTTTAAAAAACGTTCACTGTTAAAAATAGTTTAATGAAATAGGCACTCCGGTTAAATTTTTAGTCAAATATGACAAACTATTTGGCTAGTGTTTTTTTTTTACAAACGACAAAATATATTTTTTTTATTTTGACGAATATACTTCTTAATTTTGAATAAATATTTTATTCGGCATTTAGCAGGCGTCCATTTGGTCAAAACGACAAAAGTTTTTTTTTTTCAAAAAGGAGCTTGCATTTATAACAGTGTGTCTATTTTACATTGTTGCTACATTGTAAATGTTGGACTTATACGAGTCCAACAAAATAAAATTTCCCATGATAATTTTAAACATTTATAATTAAATACTCTAAACAAATGTATAGTGAATACTATAAAAAATTAGTTTTTAGCGCCTATGGGAATGCAATATTTGTATTGTTATCTTTCACGCTAAACAACTTATTGCATATAAATTAATTACCCGATTGAGGTTTTCAGTAGCGAGTCTTATAAAGAAGGGATCGTTATATTAAAGGGTCGTTATAAAGAACGGATCGTTATAAGAAAGGATCGTTATAAAGAACGGATCGTTGTAAAGAACGGATCGTTATAAAGAACGGATCGTTATAAAATACGGATCGTTATATTATGGTGTCGTTGTAAGAAGGGTCTATTGAATCGTAAGATTTCGTTCAAATAGTTTATCTATTTGATTTTAATATACTTATTTTAATATTATTATATTTTTATAACGGCGAAATTATTTTTAAAAGTATTGTTAAAATATACGATCAAGTAAAGAATGTAAAGATAAACGCATAAAAAATTTAATTATTATCATTCATCATGCCCTTGAACATAAATTTGTTCAAATTTTTAAAGGGTTCAAACTGTTAAAGGTTCAAAACTTATTTCAAACTGCTTATATGCTGCATAGCTACGAGGCATAAATTATATATGGTTACTAAGTTAACTATATTTAATAAATGTAAACAGTTTAGTTTTTGATGATATGTGGTATCATATTTTATTCTATGGACTTGAATCATATATGACATATCATATACAATATTGAATACATTTAATATATAGATGGAATAAAATGGGTTTTTTGTAATATTCTTGGAATTTAAAACATTATAAAATATTTCTTAGCTAAATTAGTAACTTGAATAAAATAGAATAAATAACAAGATTCAACTCTTAAAAACTTTTACGGGACTGTTCCTGAAGCAGCTTTCTAAACCTTTTAATGTAATCCACCATTTTGAAAAATCGACATTTTTGTGATTTATTATTTTCGAAATAATACATCTACCAGTATAATTTTGATTCAGGAATCTTTGTTGTAATGAAGTTTTTTTTAATTTTTTCAACTAACGATTTTTTATTTCATTTAAAACATTCCGTGTAAGTTTTAATATAACAAGCAAATTACATTTTTTTTTACCGAAATATGTTATTTTTAAGATAAAAAAAACGGGTATGTAAATTCGTTATATTAACATATAAACAACGTTAAATATATTGTCATTAACTCTTCTTATTTATAAAATTCGAAATTTGTATTTTTGTAGAATAATTGTACTTTTGCCGAAGATCGTTAAATGTTTACGAATTTTCTATTTTTTAGCATTAATAATTCGAAAACCCATTTTCACACTTTGAGAAACATTACAAAAAAAAATAAGATAAATTAGAATGCTTTCGAATTTTTTTCATTGGAATATATTAAAATGTTACTTTTTTTTATGCAAAACCCATAAGTATTGGTAAATAATTGAATTTTTCAACTTTTTATATAATAGTTTTCAAACATCAAACTATAACGTTTTTTTTTTGTATACTTAAACAAATCGATTGTTGGACTTGAATTAATAATTCCTCCTGAAATATAATTTTATTGCTGAAATGTACTCCATTAAAGATATAATTTTTTTTAAAAGAATAAAATCAAAACACAAGTTTAACTACGTGTAATTTAATATTTAATTTCAGAAAACATATTTTACTCCATAACCCATTTTCTCCCACTTCATCCATCTCAGTAATAGTTAAAATTCACTAAGAACGAAAATATTATTTGTTTACTAAATAATTATAATAGCGTAAAATATTAAGTATTATTTAAAAACTCAAAACTGAATACAATAAAATAAGTAAAATATCGTACTATTGTTAATTATGAATCTGATTTGTATGCATTTATAGACTATATCTTATAGTAAAATTATTCTAAATTATAAAGAGAGAAATTTATAATAATTAACTAAAGCTACATATACACTAATAGTTATTGCTAACTAATATGCGTTTACACTACTTCAATTTCAGAAAAGAGATGTTATTACTTTTTTTTAATCCTATGATCTAACTTTTAGTACAAATATGGCAGTGGTCCGTACTTCATTTTATACCAAACGAGATTTTTACAAAAACTTTAATGAAAAGAGATTTAAACTTTAAATATTCCTTGTATTTGGCCAACATTGATTGATATTTTATTTCTTCGCAAATTTTATATATATATTATAATTTCATACAATATATAATCAACGGGAAATGAAATAAATTAAAAGGATATTTTTAATTTTATTTCAAAAATAAAGTAAAATTTATATAAAATCTCAGTTTATATTAAAATTTGTATGACTATTATATACATTATTGATTGATAATGTATATAACTCTAGTTTATATTTATATTAATAGTTTATATATTAATAATGCAATAAATAATAATAATTTATATCATAATAATATAATAAAATAAAATAATTCTATAATAATAATATAGTAAAATATAACAATTTATATAATAATATAATAAAATATAACAATTTATATAATAATATAATATAATATAACAATTTATATAATAATAATATAATAAAATATAACAATTTATATAATAATAATATAATAATAATATAATAAAATATAACAATTTATATAATATTATAATAAAATAACTTATATAATAATATAGTAAAATATAATAATTTATATAATAAAATATACAAAAAATACCAAAAATAATAATAATATAATAAATTATAATAATTTATATTAATCTTTGCACGAGTTTGAAATTTAAAGAATTATGTATAAGACATTTGAATCAGTCTAAAAACTAGGAGGAAATAGGTAAACACTTTTTTTTTAATACGCAATATTAAGAATATTGTATTTGTGATAAAAAAAATTACAATTTGTTTATTTACTTGATGAGGAATTAATGTATTTCAATTTCAAATTCCAAATATCAGGTTTTGTTAAAGGGCTAAAAAATAATAATATATGTTTTCTATTTGAAAATAATAATTTAAAACTAAGAAAATTATGGAAATCACACAAATAACGTTATAGAAGGATTGTTTCTATAATATGACAAATAATCATTAATTTAAAGTTGAATATTTAAAAGTGTTTTAACTAAACAAGTCACAAGATTTAATTAGAAATTAAAAGTATAAAGTTCGCTTTTAATTGCAAAGTGTTGTTTATTGTAAATTTATCAATCATCAAAACGTAATACTAATCCGTTTTTTAAAAATATAATTAAAGATTTAATTAAAAAATTGGCACGTTTAGTTTCTTTTAATTGTTTGAAAGTAAATATTTTATTAACATAAAAAAATACTTGAAAATATTTATTAAATTTGTTTAATTTGTTTTTATTAAATTGTAGTTTAAATCCAAATATATCCAGAACAAAGTTTGCTATTTTACAAACACAATCATTGTAAATAGCATAGCCCATTCGAATCCAATAAAACTCATTAAAAAATTCCTTAAAAAAATAAATTCAAAACTGCATTTAATGCAGTCTAACTCAATAACGTTTAACATGAAAATGGTTCTTTTTAAAATACGGAAGAAGCACATTTAAGGCAGAACAATCTTTGTGCAAAAGCGGCTTTTAAATACTTTAAATATACCAGAAAAATTCGGATAGAGTTCTTGGTTCTTGTTTACAAAACAAAACGAATTTTGTATACGAGCAAAGAAAGAATTCAACAATACTTATACATATAAAACTAAAGCGAATATTTGTTTTATTGGAACGATCTTTTACTTTTTGGTTTTGATGTTTTCCCTACATTTACCTAACATTGTTATGAGACGAGCACAGAAATAAGTTTATATTTTATGTCCAAATAAGAACAACATATCGTCTGTGGAATGCGCAACACGATGTTCTTTAATTATTTAGAATTAATTTGAGATTACAAGATGGGCCCGAAAACATTATGGAAAAAAGTAAACAACGATTATCAGCTGTTAAAAGAAAACTATTTTAACATTGTTTCCCGAAACTGGCGTTTTATTAGAAAATTACAGAAATCGTTTTCTTAGATTCGTTTAAATGCGGGTTTAAGCGTACAGTTTAAAACACCAATTTTCTTGAATGCTATTTAAACAGATCTTAAGTGATGTATTTAAATGTTTCAATTTACTTTTTGGAGAAAAAGTTTAAAATTAAGATAAATTATAGTTGGAGGATATTTTAAATAGCAAATTTTTATATTATTTTATCGTTTGTTTTAAATGTTTGGATAAAAGGAAACATTAAAAAAATATTCAAACAATACCAATGTAGAAACGACAGTGTGTTTTTAAATAGCTTGTTATAATATTTATGTTTTTTTAAGAAGATAGCTTTGATAATTTTTGTATTATATGTAAAACAAACATTTTCGAATATAAGATTATATAAATCACTTAAAAATTAATTATTTTAAAAAAAATATTTTAACTATTACGTAATTATTTGAAATATCATTACTTTTTGCTTATAACTAGTTTTAAGACTTTTTTTAAAATAACATTTTATAATAATAGAAAAAAATCGTCAAACAATGTCCTTAATGTACAATGTTTCGAATAATCAATGAAATAAAATATTCTAAACAGAATGACAAGTTTTTTAAATAGAATAACAAACTATTTTAATTTAATAACATTATTTTTTAATTGAATAACATTTTATTTTTTTAATTGAATAACATGTATTTTTTAAATAGAATAATATAAATTTTCTAAATAGAATAACAAAATTATCTAAACAGAATAATATAAATTTTCTAAATAAAATAAAAAAATTCTAAATAAAATAAAAAAATTCTAAATAAAATAACATAAATTTTCTAAATAAAATAACATAAATTTTCTAAATAAAATAACATAAATTTTCTAAATAAAATAACATAAATTTTCTAAATAAAATAACATAAATTTTCTAAATAGAATAACATAATTTTTTTTAATAGAATAACACAAGTAATTTTATCGTGTTGAATATTATATTAATATCTATCTTTAAAAACATCTAAATTGTTAATTATAATGACACACATTACAATAATATATTAGATAATTATTTTTAGAAAAAACTTTATTTTAAATAACCCAAGGAAATAAAAACGTCTTTTGTATAAGTTGATTATTTAAATTTTTTAAACTAATTTATATAACTTTCATCATGCTCATAAGGACATTTATAAATTTAAAAACTGGTGTTATATATCAGAAGAAAAAGTAAATATCCGTATTAAAAAATCGACTGAAAATTAAAACGTTGTAGAGTTCTGCATCAATATCTCTTCATTTACAGGAATAAATAGTTTTCATTGTTTACCGTTTATCAATCAATTTAAAAGAACATTCAAGGGCCAGATTATAACAAATCACATTAAAAAAAATCATCTGCACGTACAAATCTTTTTTTTTTTAAACAAACTTGAATCCAATAACTTCAAAACTGTTTTGAATCTTCTAGTGGAAAATATTGGAATGATATTTAAAATAATTTAATTTTTAAAAAGTTTTAAAACTTGTAAAAAAGTGTTTCATAAAGTAAAAAAAAATTCCAAAGAAATTATCGTCTGATAATCACGTCCTAGAACAGTTATATCACAAACCTCACAATGTTTACCATTTTTAATTATCAAAAAGTAATTTATAAATTACCAAAATTTCAGAAATTTATAAAAACAACTTTTTTCAAAACAAATAAACGTAGAAAAACAAAACATCGTCTGAAAAATTGCTTCGCAACACAAAATCCCACAATGTTTACCCCTCACTCAGAAACAATGTTCCAAAAGTCTGTTTACACTTCCAAAACAATCCCGTATCAAAACATCAACAAAGCAAACTGCCCCCCCTTTTCCATATTTATATATAAACAACCGAAAACCCCCCCTTACAAAAATCCGAAAGCAAGACCAGCGAAAGCGCCGGAGTTGCGCAGAAACGGTAGCCGGAGAGCCGATTTTGATGTGCTGAGTGAAGGCTTGAGGGAGCTGTCAAGGTATTGAAGGGAGTGCGCCGAGCTATTTGACAGGAGAGCGCACAATGGCGGGGCGGGGAAGGCTCCCGAATTAGACAGAAAAAAAGTGTTCGCACTCACATTTCATGCGTTTGGGCTGGTCCTGCTTTCTCCTCGGCATGGTGGTGCGAGAGTCCACGGCGGGTATTTACGCCAAAAGAGCGCTCTTACGGCAGGGGATACACAGAGCTGCCGCCGCCGACCTTCCATTCAGTAAAACTGCCCGAGTGGTGTGACGTCAGAAAAAGATAGACAGGGGCCGCTCTCTCCCGCCAGTTGCATCTTGGGAGGAGTCGCTTCTCCACGGTGATCGGGAGATTGAGAGGGAAGGAACGCAGCGAGCGCTACTGGTGGCGCCATCTCGTGAAAGGAGTTTACTTTTCTGCGGTGTGGAAAAGAAACCGACGGAAGGGGAGGGAATGATGCCGATGGGGTGACGTAAAGGATACCGCGTGGACCTAAAAATAATTTTTTTGGGGGGGCTATATTTAATAATTAATTCCACTAGGGAAAAATAAGATGAGGGCAAGAGAGAAGCTTATAATGGATTAAAATGACTTTATTTGTTAATTAATTGAAATTTCTCTGAAAATTTAAAATGAGTGTCGTTTAAAATAAATGTGTTTAAATAGTATATACTTGAAGTTTTTTTGTCACTAGCCCCCACTAGCAAAAAAAAAAGCAATCCAAAATATTGTTAAAAGTTTTAGACTAATTTTTTTTATTTAATTTTCAAATGGCTTATTTAAGTATATATGAAAATTATAAGAAAATTTAAGTAGAACTTTTTATATTATAGGAATTTTAAAATTTTAAAAATGCAATTGTTAAAAATGTTAATTTATATTGAAATTACGTTTTTTTTATACATATAAATTCAAATATTTTTTTTTCCTACAAAATTTTAAAAGTTTTTTTTTTTTGGTATATTCCTATTGAAAGTTGGCTTTCCACGTAAGAATATAACGCAGAAAAGCGAATTTTACACGCATTATATCCTTAAACATATATTTTGTATTTATAAGTACGTTAAATTGTTCTAGCTTTGGAAAATTTAACTAGATTGGTATTACCATAAGATAACAAATTAGACTAACTTGATAACTTAAATCAAAATTATATAAAAAAAATTCAAATACCATGGACACTGCTTAGATTTTACATTATGTTTAAACGAATGACCTGCCTGTGTCCAGCCAATAACACTCACATAACATATGAAAAACATACAAAACTCATTCAACATAAGATATACAATAGCATCTATAAAATAACCAGGTGGACAACTTTCTGTTGTCTTTAACAAATTTAAAGTTTTTAATACGTTTTTGCGATTTTGTTTCCAGAATGACAATTTTCCTGTTTAACTGCATCCGTTTTGTGAAACTTCCCTGTTATTTTTGTTGTTGTTAAATTTAGTGTTTTAATAAGTTTGCATGGATTTTAATGTGGTAAGATGACAAATTCCCAGCAAATTCTAAAACAAAAAAGTTATCAAAGTTAGTTAGTTCTATGAGCTGATGATTTATAGTTCTAGTCTAAAGTGGTAAAATGTGCTTGTATAGTTTTGTTAAGCATATATTTGAGAGGTGAAACATGTATTTGAGAATCCTATATGTTAATTGTTTTACTACAGGAAAAATCTTTTCTTAATTTCATTTTATAAGTTATATTTTAATTCTAGAAATCTTTGTTGTATTTAATAATAGAAAAATATTTTTAAAAAATTATGAAAGATATTTTAAAAGTAAAAAGTATTTCTGTATTGAAAGTATTGCATTATTTATCAGAAAATAAAATTATCTAAAGTTAATTAAATAAAGTATAAATTTTGCCAACATTTTTTAACATTAATTAAAGTACTTTATTTATATCTTGCTTAAATTGACTTGTAAATATTTCAAATGACCGATAAAATAAAGCCGCGAGCTATTTTGAAATGACGCTCCAGCTTTTGGAGAAATTAGAATAACATTTTTAAAGTTATTTCGTATTATACATTTAATTGGATAAAAAAATAATTCGCCTATATTTTGGTTATAACTCGTTTTATTGATGCAATAATGAAGGAAAGGAGAAATAATTCTCAGCTATGATATTCTAACCATTTAAAATGTCTTATGAGAATGCAATGCTTCAATAGTACAATTTTAAAGAAACAATATATTACTATTTTACATAAAATTAAAATTTTATTCTTAAATTATTCCGTTATTTTTTTTAATTACTGGAAATTAGGTATATTTTTAATTATTATTTACAAATTATTATTACAAAAAAATTTAAATTCTTAAATTATTCCGTTATTTTTTTAATTGCTTGAAATTAGGTATATTTTTAAATAATAGACATATTTAAAAAATTTATTTCATAAAGTTGTAAATCATGAATAAAGTTAATCAATCATATATGGTCAATTTGAAATGTAAGGAAATTCGGCCGGATCGTGCGAGGGGTCGTTCATATATTGCAGAATGCATACATAGGGAAATACAAGGTCATGCTTTTCCCCCTGTAAGTATTGTGCCGTACGCAGCATCTCACCAAAAGTTTTAAGAGCACTAGATATATTACATTAAATAGGCAGTTTTTTAACTGATTAATGGCACAAAATTAGTTTTATAAGAAGCAATAAAAATTAATAACGAAACTATTTTATTTCTTTTGCCCATGCCTACCTTGGAAATATTTTTAGGCTACATGAAATAATTTCTAGCTACAGGCCCTTTTTGAACACTTGAAGACAATTTAACACACCTTCCCCCCGAAAAAAAGCAAGTGCCTTTAGTTGAAAGTTGAAATTTTCAGCACATCCCAATAATTTTTATATCTTTAAGCCTATGATTACAAGAACAAAAATTTCAAGGTTTTAGTGTCTCATATTAATTTTAATAATCATTTCAATTTCTCAACCGCACTACGATTGTGATAATTTCAATGAATAGCAAAACATAAACCCATAATATATAATTCTGAGTAAATTTAAAAAGGAGATTGAGACATCAAAAGTGAATTTTTAATGGCTTAAAGAGAAGTTTTTGTACTTTTCTTAAGCGCAGTTTAGACGTGTTTTTTTTTACTGTTTGAGAGCTGATAATTTACCCGAAGAAACAATCCGAGCGTTTAAACAAGACGATTTTGTTATAGAGAAGCATTATTACTGCCCGAAAGTGAAGAACTCTTAAGTGTGAACAAGCCTTTACTACGACGCACAAAACGTGTCAGGAAAAGTAATTTTTTCAAAAAATCTGTTCGCTTTTTTTTTTATTATTATTATTGTTTTAAAATTTCCTAAACTTTTTCTTTATAACGAGTTGTAAAATTTGTTTCTACGATAATTACAAGAATTTTTTAAAAAAATTTGTTCTTCTGAAAGTGGCATAAATAATGATAAAAATAACTTTGTTTATTGTATATCTTATGTTTCATACACTCGATTCATCTGTTCTCGTGAACTACTATAGTTAAAACTGTAAAAAAGTTATAGCGAAATTCAACATATGCGAGTTTACATTGCGGTTTGATTTTTCAAAAAATATGTTTGTTTTTTTAATTATTATCGTTTTAAAATTTTCTAAACCTTTTCTTAATAACGAGTTGTAAATTTTGTTTCTACGATAATTACAAGAATTTAAAAAAAAAATTGTTAATCTAAAAGTGGCACAAATAACGATAAAGATCATTTTGTTATGTTATGTCTTATGTTTCATGCACTCGATGCATCTGTTCTCGTGAACTACTATAGTTAAAACTGTAAAACATTTATAGCGAAATTTCAACATCTGCGAGTTTACATTGCGGTTTGATTTTTGCAATATAACAAGAATTAATTAGTTATACCACTTTTAAGATGAAAAAATTCTTAATTTTTAGAATTTGTCAAGTAAATTAATTGTATTTAATTTTTAAAATACATACATAGATCATATTTATATATATCAAATTTATATCTTCTCAAAGTTGTGAGAAAACGGTGCATAAAAAAATATTTTAAGATGGAAAACATAAGATTTTCTGAGACTTTTCAGGTCTCCATAAGGATTTTACATAGAATCCAAAATTTCATAATAATATTCCTCAACTACAAATACAATTGAATCAAATTTTTTTTAAAACAAGGACATGTGAAATTTTTTCAAAAATTTTATTGGCGGAAGCATGCCTTTATAAAAAGTTTGGTTTGGTTTGATAAATTAACGTCACACTAGAGCTGCACAGTGGGCTATTGGCGACGGTTCGAGGACTGTCTCGAAAGAAAGGCCCGGGAACGACGTCGCGTATTTTTAAACCATGGTCAGATAACGAGGACAACACCTGAGCCCCTTTATACCAAGACACATATGCTATATGAAAAGCAGATTCTATGAAGTAACCTAAATGGGAAAAATTAACGGTCTAATATCCAAAAGTATGCAAAAAAAATTATATGGGCCGATAGTGAGGCTGACTATTGATTTCTATTTTTCCATTCGTCACTCATTTTTAACTTTTTCATAATAAAATATTTTCTTTTATAATATTATAAAGTATTTTTTAAGTTTTATAACAAAAATAAATAATTTTGTTCATAAAACTATGTGTTCTATTATTTTTCCAGTAATTTCAAAGTGATACTATTTAATATTTGTAAAAAGGGGATATGTGAGAATTTTTCGGAATTTTGTGTGGAGCTCTGTCAGTAACCGAAACTCATGAACTGCACTTAAATCTTATCTGAATAATTTTTTTTAGTTTGTGAACACTACAATTAAATTGGTACACTTTTTAATCTCATATAAAATTATGATAATTGAATTATATAGCCACTTATATTTCAAGTGCAGTTCATGAAAATTTCTATCTATTATAAAATTATGTGTTCTATTATTTTTCCAGTAATTTCAATGCAATACTATGTAATATTTGTAAAAAGGGGATATGAGCGAATTTTTGGGAATTTTGTGTGGAGCTCTGTCAGTAACGAAACTCACGAACTGCACTTGAAATATAAGTGGCTATATAACTCAATTATCTGAATTATTTTCTTTAGTTTGTGAGCACTACAATTGAATTGGCACATTTTTTAATCTCTCCTGTAAAATCTCAGTTTTGTAAAATATCCCATTTTTACAAATGCCGATTCTATTGCGATTATGATTCTCCAACTAAGAATTTCAATCACGATGGATTTTGCTAAATACTAATGTTTTTGTTTGTAATGCATTATTTCAATGAAGTATTAATAAACAATTACCAAACAAATAATAAAGTAACAACTACTGAACAAATAACAAACATTCAGTACAGTCCTTATCAATCAACGTTCATGGAGCCTATCATAGTTTACTTATATATTTGTTAATTATTTACGGGAAGTCTATATGCTATGCTTGGATGGTTTTTGTTAAAGCTCTTGTTCTCGTAATAAAACCATTTATTTCTTTATCCGTAGTAAGAATGCATTAATGAAAAAATTATTGTTTATTCAAATGCTTAAAAATATTTCTTCGTTTTATATCGAAAAGCAATTAATTACAATGTTTATCCCGAAAAAGTGAAAGTTAGGATTACGTAATGATAAATAAGGATTTCTTTTAAAAAGTGGAATGCAATTTATTTGGCAAAAAGCTGAATTTCCAACTGTGTTTAAACACAAACGGAAACTGCTTTCACAACTCTTAGTGGTAGCATTTCATTCGAGTTTTTAACTAAAGTTTTAGTTAACTATTAATTGAGTTGAGGTAGTTTTTGTATCAAGAAATATTTTTCTGAAGATAAATATTTTTCTGAGAATGAAGTAGAAATGCTGGTTTAATTGTGCTTTCTTTGCAATAAAATTGTTCCCATACCTGACTTTTACATCAAACTAAGATATTGTGTAAAAATTTCCAAAAATCATAATGGAGTAAAAATTAATTACAAAGATACCAAATAATATTATATAAATATATTACGATGGATATCTAGAAATTGTTTAATATTTATCAAAAACTAATCGTTGTAGTACTTCATTTAAGAATGTTAACAATTTAGACACATTTGAATATGGTGTAACCAGGGATTGAGATTTAGTTAAGAGTACTATTAAGCTTCAAGTTAAGAGTTTCTTTGCAATGTTTAGGTTTTTTTCGTGAAAAAGTAAATATTTTTTTAGTCATTTTAGAGTCAATTAGTCATTTAGTCATTTTTCAGTTTTTTGTCTTTAAAATAAATGTTGTCTTTTAAATAAATATTGTCTTTAATATAAATTTGTGTGGTGGTTGTGGAATGTAGAGGCGTATAATCCTTACAAAAAGTTTCAAATATAAAAGAATTAAATTTAGGATTAAGGTAGGGGGATTATAAATCAGAGCGTTAATAATGTTACAGCACACCTCAAAAACTTAAAATTGCAAATCTTATTATTTAGATTTGTTTCTGTGAAAAAACCAATTTTACAAAAGGATTTACAATTTTTTATATATATATACGTTATAACAGTGTTCCCAAAAGGGGGTCCTCAGGGTTACAAAGAAAAAAATGGATAAAATGCATTGAACAGTCACCCTTGGCGACTTTTCTGAAAAATCGATATTAAGAAATACTAATTGAATTTTGGTTAACTGTCAAAAGTGACTAAAAACAACTGGTCAAGAAAACTATTCGGTATTTGATCCCTTTTGCACAACTTGTAGATGTAAACAAGCTTTTTGTACAGCCGCGGTAAAAAAAAACGAACCACCGATGAATATTTCGTTAGTTTTTATAGGAGAGCTAAACTTAATATACCATTTTGTAGGGAATAAAGTCTACTACACATTGATATACAAAAACATTGCATAGGGGAGTATCTTCATATTAAAATCTGCATCAACTTTAAAATTTCCAATAGCAACACTCAATTTTGATTCAATATTTAGAATCCACGACAAAATTGATCGTTGAATATCAATTTGCAAGTCATTTGGTTAAGTAGTTTTTTAATTATGAATATCGAAAGTTTAGAACTCGTAATGTTAAATGAATTTCTTAAACTTTTAATCATCTTTCGAAATAATAATTTTATTAAGCTGCTATTTTTATATGTGTTACTTCTAAACAACCCAAATAAAATACACTAACTTTCATTACTTATATGTATATTTTTTAATTTTATTTAAATTAGGATATTAATATTCATAAAATTTATGAATAGCAACCATACTATATTTTCATAGTGATGGATTTAGAAAAACGTTTTATAAGCATATCTAAAATTTCATGAATTTCCTCTTTGTAGTTTTTGGGCTATATTTAAAAGTGCATCAAATGATCATTTAAGGGGTCATACACAAATTTAAAATCTGCAGAACTTAACAAAAATCTACTAATTTTGAGAATTAAAAGCGCTGTGATTAGGGATGTGAAAAAAAAGAACACCCTGTTCTTTTTCACCTGTTCTTTAAAAAGAACAGGAACAGCCTGTTCTTCAATTTAAAGAAACCCTGTTCTTTTTTCTGATCTGTTTTTTTCGGATGTATTCTATCTTAACTTGATGTATCGCTAATCCTAAACATGTCTTGTCTAAAGATTTATATTTTTAAGCACTTCAAATAACAAACAGTGCTTTTGGTGTTTTGCAATAATTTAGTTTTAAAAGAATTCACTTATTTTTTAATAAAAATGTATTAAGTTTTATAAAACTTTTAACATTTCATAAAACTTGTGTTTATTACGCGGTTTCATTGTTTCTTATCGATTGAACACTTTCATTGCAATATCTGCAATTTGATTAATTTAATAGTACTTAGTTAATTTAATACTTATATCGAACGATCGAATTGCTTAATAGTTGCGTTTATGAAATATATGTAATGAAAGGGGTATAAAATCCGTCAAAGAATATTTTAATGCGACAACACTTTAAGAAAATCAACATTAAACAAAAGCTTAAATAATTCCTGAAAATAGTTAGTTTCACTATAAATATGTATATTTTGGTGTGAAAAGTTAGATTTTGGATATGTCATTGATATAGAGAATATTTATTTACATATCATGGTAGAAATTTCAGTGTTCAAATTATGTTTCAGAAATATTAATTATGATAATGAAATTTTCTATTAGCGGGGATTTTTAATGTCATGTAAAACCAATTTTTAAAACAAATTATTAAAAAACGTTCTAAAACAAATTATTTGTATGAAGTAATACAAAGAATATTTCTGAACTTTTTATGAAAGAAAATAATTTATATATAAAAAATTAAAAAAAATTATTATAATTTAAAACTATTTTTTTATCACAAAATAATGTAATATTATCTGTTCAGAATATATTTTAAATTGTATTAAATGACATTTCTTTGACAAAAAAAATATTTTTAGAGTAAATAAAGCCTTGAATTATTTGTTATAAATCGAAACGAAAACGTAATTAAAATTTAAATATTTCAGCTCTTATGAATATACCTTTCACTTTTTAAAAATTAAAGTAAAGCAATAATTCATATCAGTGTTTAAGATATAAAAACATCTGTGTTGCGACTTTCCACTCCAGAGCACTCCATAATGCAAATACAATTTTAAAAATAGAAATTCATTTCCATTCTTACTATTTACTTTTATAATTTTTTTCTAGTCGCTGGGCCGCTTTAACACAGGGCCCTGTGCGATGTCACACGTCGCACACCCCTAAGAGCCACCGTGCCCAGCGCTTTCGCACTGTGCTGCAAGAATATTTCACTCTGATATGCTTTCTGCTCAGAATGCAGCTAAAAGAACGCCCCTGTTCTTCTAAAGAGCAGGGTGTTCCAAAGAGCAACCTGTTCTTAAGAGCAACCTGTTCTTAAGAGCAACCTGTTCTTAAGAGCAACCTGTTCTTAAGAGCAACCTGTTCTTAAGAGCAACCCTGTTCTAAATAACAGCCCTGTTCTAAATAACAGCCCTGTTCTAAAGAGCAGGGTGTTCTTTTTTGGAACGGGTGTTCTTTCTTGAAACGTGTGTTCTATTTTAGAACAGGTGTTCTTTTTAGGGGCCAGGGCTAATTAGTTTTTGAAGCTGTTTTTAGTAGATATGCGTACTTTGCTCTCTATAATATGATAATTGGCTACTGCTTGTGTCATTTATTTTGAGGTGATTTGTTATGACTTTTAGGGAAGGTAGTCAAATTATCTAAAGATATTTTACATTTTACATAATTTCATTACAAAGGAAATTTTGAATAAATAGTTGTGAAATTTCTTTATATTAATTGTTAGTCTTAGATGATAAATATTACATAACGGAAAAAAATTGGAATGGCCGATTCAATATTACAGGTAGGATGTTTTGTATAAAAATTATACATTCTTCGAGTTGTTTTAAAATTATTTCAAAATTTGAATATTTCGTGTTGTGTTTGTTGGTTGTTTGTGTTCTAAAAAAATTATGCAAATGATTTTGATCCGAATTTCTTATGTTAAATGTGTATACAAAAAAACAAAATTTAGTAAAAAATTATAAATTTATATAAATTAAAAAATATATATTATCTACCCTGAAGGAATGTTCTATTTATATCTTTATGTTGTAATTTGTATTTTTAACATGCACTAAATTAAAAAGCTAAAAGAAAGGATTTGCAAATTTATATTAAGAATATATTAAAAACTATTAGACTAGATTCTTGATCATGTAGTTATAAGTAAGTCATGTTTCAAAACTTTATAACTTAATATAATCCTTTAATTTTATTATTTTTTTTTTTTTAATAAATTATCAGGTGGACATTTTTCGGCTTTTGGCGGTATTTTTTTTGTTAAGTTCTACGAATAGTTACAGAATTTGATACAAAGAAAGATGTGTGTTTTTTTTCCGTTACGGAACTTCAAAAGACTTTAACTGACATCTTAGTAAAGATGTCGGGATATAGGATAAGATTAACTAGAAACGGGAAGGGGAGGGAGTGATTTCTATTAGTAAATGGGAGGTGGGGATAAGGGGTGTTGATGCGATTACGTAAATAACACTCTTGTCGCTGTTTTTTGTGAGGGTTTCGGTCTCGGTTCTTTGTCTCACTGGTGTGGGTGAAGTTAGAAAAGGAATGCGATCTGTTGGGATTTAGAGAGTCGGTGGCAATTCATTTTCAGCTGACTTGTATATAAGACGCATTTTCTCTGTTCCTTACTTGCTGATCTGTAGACTATGCGAAATGAACATTCAAAAGTAGTTACTATTTATTTTAAAATTAAATAGGATTATCATGTTAATTTTTAAACTCTGATTTCAATATAATCTTGAAAAGGTCTTCACCTGTATTTAACTATTTTAATGTAACCGATTCCTCTAAATCTATAGCATTATGTACTATATGTAAGTGTAATCGTTCTTGTAAAAAATGTATATATTAATGGTTCGGATATTTGGGTGAAACAGCTAATTATTTTCTGTTGTTTTGTATATTTGTACTTTAATGGTGTATAGAAATATTAGTGTATTACGTTATTTACCGTACTTGAAAGCGATGAATGTAACTTTTTATTACTATAACTTTTATCATATCTTGAACATTGGAGACACTCAGAAGTTCTTGAAATGAGTTTTCGTTTCGGATTTCATTTTTGAAATCTTAACAAATGAATAGCTATTAAAATATTATTTTTATTTGACCTTCATTTCCTTTCAATCTACAAACTAGCAAGCAAATTATTACAAATTTGCAATGCTTATTGATTTAGGAATAAAATGTATTATAATAACATATAAATATATGAAAAATGCTTGCGTCCTAGAGATCCCTTCAAGGAACTTATAATTTTCTTTATAATTCATATATATTACTGCTCTAAATTATTAGAATTGTGCGTTATTGAAACTAGGAATTTGCTATATTAAAACTTTTATCACCATTACATATAATTTTGAAAGCCAGCATTAAAATTTTTAATTTTTCTGTTTTTTCTGTAAAAATTTTTGTAATGTATTATGTTCTGAAATGTCGATATGAATTTAAACTAATTATTAATAGTTTTCTTATTTTGAAAATTATAGATCCTTTGTTTATTTTTAATTATTTACTATATAAAATAAAATTAATCAGCATTTGTAATTTTTATGGTTTTAAGTTTAAAAATACTACACACACAAAATTCTAAAAAAAAAGAACAATTTTCTGAAAAGAACAGGTTAAAGAACAGTTCTTTTAAAAAGAACAGGAACAGGGAACACCTGTTCTTTAAAAAGAACATACATTTCACATCCCTAGCTGTGATCGCGTTGGCATACAATTCTAAATTCTTATATAAAGGCGAGGAGTATACGGGAGTGGGGGAATGAATGACCACGGGAAAAGGCAACAACGGCTAACGCCAAAACATTTTCTACCAGCGTACTTTATTTCGAAGTCTCACTAATACTTTGTCCAATGTGGAAGTAGCCCCCAAATAAGATAGATACATATCGTTTAATATATCTCTGCATATAAATGTAGGAAATTAACGAAAATTTATATTTAGATTATTTTGAGGGCGGGGAATATTCCTGCGCTATCAAAAGTAGGTGTTGCTATTGAAAATTTTAAAGTTGGTGCGGATTCGAGTATGAAGATAGTCCCCTATGCAAATTTTTTGTATATTAATGTGTAGTAGACTTTATTCCCTACAAAATGGTATATTAAGTTTAGCTCTACTATAAAAACTAACGACATAATCATCGGTGGTTCGTTTTTTTTTTCCGCGGCTGTACATATACTTACTGTTAGACAAAATACCAGTAAGACTAAATATTCACGCTGATTTAAGAGAGAAAAATAAAGCTTACAGCCAATCTTAAGAGAGATTATGAACCAAAAAGAAAGATTTCTATCATTCCATACAGTTCGAAAAACAAATAACAAATGTTTTCACGAGTTTAAAAAAGTGTTAAATTTACAAATATAAGATATTAAAATTAATTAACATTCTTATTGCGGTGTTTATTCTATATTCTTGTTGAATAAATTTCAGTCCACATTCTTAGTAAAATCTGTTTTAAAGCTTTCCTAAAATTACTGTACGGCTCTTTATTATTATGTGCGTAAAAATCCGCTAAAACTTACATTTTAAAAGAAAAAAAATATTTTCTTGTATTTTTTTTTAACACTGGTTATTTTATTAATATAATTTCTTAAATTGTATTCCACATATTACCTTTTAGCAAGTTGTAAGTTTTCAATTGGTACCTCTTGAGTGGATCTACGATGTCACTGAGTTATATGCCTATTACTTAAATCATAAAGAGGGAGGGGGTTATAGTCGGAGAGTTGTTATATTAAATAGAGAGCGCCTTCAATACCAGACTCTCATAAGTCCGCGTTGTCAACATTGAAAAGAAAAACTCACATCACGTGGTTATAGCGCTGCCACATTTGGCGTTCAGACATCTGCAGGAGTTTCAAATTTGGCGCACTTTCTTCTCTTTTGGTGATAAGGTGTTCTGTCCGTATTCAACTTTTTTACATATATGTACGTATTTACTTATTTTCAAACAATATGCGCTAAATATTTTCTCTTCATTAACGAAACGAAAATATTTTATTTGTGTTCAATACTCGAAGAAGCGAAACTTTTTATATTTCTCAGGTTTTACTGTTCATATTTTCTTATTGAAGTATACAAAATAACAATTGAAAGAACTTCGCTTATGGTAAATTTTTTACATAAAAACGTAATGCAATTATTTCAAAATACAAAGTAAGAAAAATCTCCTTAATATATCTGTTAAACTCCCTTAAATTGTGCCACTCGTTAAAAAAAACGATATTTAAATAGAAAATTAAACACAAAACCATATTACAATACTTCGATCTCGTTTAGTTCTGAAAGTCGCCAAGGCCTGCCAAGTAATATTGGCGCATGAACGAATTGGCATTTCCACAAATCACGTGGTTTCAATGATGCACACACGGAAATCAGCATTTTTATTCCTCTATTTGTATCATTACTCTATGGTTATAGTACGAAAACAAATAAATGCAAGGTGTATATACGATACCAAATGAAATATAAGTATTTGGACTTTAATTTTTGTTGTACTCATTGCTTCAATGTGGCCTTCGTTATAATTACATATTAATAATGTGTATGTTGCCTTAGATAAAGTCCAAAAATTACAGGTAATACGTATCGTCAACGGGGATTCCTTTACTTCACCTGTTGTTTGTGAAAAAAGTTTTACATTTGAAAAGAGGAAGGACATTCAATGAAATAAATCAATAATATACTTTTTTACTGTAAGGGTTGGCAACCCTGCTGTGCAAAGGTATGGCTGTTTTTTACCTCACTTTCTATTAGGGAAAGTTACAGCTAAAAGTGTTGTTGTATAGGTATAACACGTGTTTTCTTCCAGTGGGAAAAGCTTTATATTTTACGTTAACCTCGTGTATCCGGAATAAGGTAAGTGCAAAATTGTATAAACCTTAATGTTTAATTTAATTGTCAAGCAAAAAAGTTTAAGTTACCTGACAATTAAGATGTTTGCTGCATTGCCCATATTTTTCCGTAAGAGAAGAATTAGCACTAAAATGTGATTACTTTTTAATATATTTTGAGTTTTCTATTAATTTATATATCGTGTATTTTTATTTAGCCCACTAAAGTATATGAGCAAAATTGGACAACAAATCAATCCGAATTAGACAAGTTCTAGACTGCTAGGGCTCCAACCAAGCCTTACTATTGAAAAAAACGTAAATTTCAGATATTGAAGTAAAAGGTCAAACTCCAGCTTCCAACTTTAATCCGCAGATCGATACCAAAACAGCATAATTTTAACTGCGCCAGATGGTACTCAAATATTTTACTAAAGTTGGGAACGCAAAATAATAGGGTAAAGTACGTTAACAAGTAAAAAAGTATAGTAAAGTAAGTAAAAGAAGTTGAAAATGAATAGAAATAGATTCACTGTGTTTATATGATACTAAATGAGATAAGTATTTTGGACTTTAAATTTTTTAATATTCATTATATCAGATAATATATTACATTCAATAATACATTACAATTCATTATTTTAAACAATTTTACCAAAGTCATGATTACATATCAATAATATATGCATGTTGCCTTATATAAAGTCCAAAAAGTACATGTTAAAAAAATCATATCCCATACTTTATCATATACTTTTTTTTTGACGTTGTAAGTATTCCCAAAACTTTAAGTACATTTTTTGCTAAGATAAAAATTTTGCCATTTATAGTGTGAGTAATAATTACTGAAATGTAGGGTGCATTAGTAAAAACAAAATATTCCCTGATGCTTGAATTTGGAATGTTGTAAATATCAAGACAAAAATAATTCACCTGTATGCCCTCTGACAAGGCTTCTTAAAGTCTACAAAAATACAAGAACCTCAAAGATTTAGAACTGAATGCAGTCTTTAAAATCGTTGAAGCATACATTTGAGTAAACATTATCCTCATCTAAAAATATATGCGTTCTTTTTCCCTGCGTAAAAATAACAACCCAACAGATTTCGATGGGGTTTTCAATGATCAACATCTTACAATTGCGCCAAATCGCTAACACCGTTGTGATAGTCAGTAGCAATCGATTTGCGAAACCCATTCCGTCCTGGACTTGATAAAATTAAACATTATATTTAAAGTTTTAAACATATAACTGCTTAGCTCTTTTCACTTCAGTCTGAGACACAGACTTGGAAAAGCGACCTATAAACAAGGATCTGTATTGAAATTACAACACAGGCGTGAAAGGCATCAAGCTGTTATAAGAATCCTTCGGGGACACTGCAATGCACCTTTGTCCAACCTCAAAACAGTGTCTCCACTCGATCGCCAAGCTGTAAAATCTCGCGAGGAATCAAAACAGCGTTTGGCGACGGTTGAGCGAGCGCCAAATTCGCGCGTGAAAACAAAAGTGTGGCTGGTGTTTGGCGTAAAAAGAGGTTCGGAAATTGATTGTTGCTGAACATCCCACTGGTGTGATATCATCAAATCCGAATGAATGGTTTCGATTCTGGTTGGTCGGTTAAGTGAAGCTGCGTAATGGGCTATTGGTGGCAGTTTAGGGTCTATCCCGGAGGAAGGACCCCGGAACACTGCGTCGTAATTTTAAATAATAATTGGATGATGAGGTTAACACATATGGTGTTCCACTCTCCAAACTTCTTCATCAAGACAAGCTTCTACATATGGACCACAACAGATTTAACGAAAACAAACCCTCTCTTCACGGCCATTTCGATAGAACGATAAGAATCGAACTAACTATCTTCCAATTACGACTTTTCCGCTCTTCCAACCAACCCCATGAAAGAATTTGGTCTCAACTTGGAAATGGCAAGTTGCTATTCTCCACTTTTATATGTCGAGTGATGTAAAAATTAGATGGTTCATATAAAATATCATAAATGGTAATATTGCTACAGAATAATATTTCGATGTTTAGATTCAAACGTAAAGTTGATCTGATTTATGCATAACGTTTTTTTTTTATTTTTAAATATATTTAATAGTTTTCAAGTTATTTCAAGAAGGTAACTACCACTGGCTGTCGGAAACGGTAACACAATGGGGTCTGGGTTTGGTTACTCATATCTCGGGCAACAATTTTCCGCTCTGAAAAAGATCGTGACATCGAGTTATGTTCGATACGATAATTAGAAAAATAGTTATATATCTATAAAACTTTTAAAAAATTAAAACTTTGCGAAACACCTCTTCTTTTGTGTTTTGTTCTGAACTTAGAATTTCCATATTTTTTTTAATTTAATTTTAATATGAATTACCATCGGTAATAAGTTTTGAAACTATATAAAAATAACAATCACCATTTGGCATCCAAACAACTAAAGCCGAAACTCAACGCATGGATGCCACACGCAATAGCAAATGGCGATTCACTAACTTTTATGTTAATTGTGTTGGTGATCAAGAATTAGTGCAGCATTTTCAAAATGGAGAACAAAAGAATCAGCAGTGTGTGTTGTTTGAGAACTGAAGATGCTTTTTAGAAATGCTCTGAGCTGGATGGGCCTCGTTGAATATTTGCAAGGTACTACGAAAAAGTTGAAGTATGAATGAACATTTATTTTCAAAATGGATACAGACTACGCTCGTCGTTAGAAGGCTAGGTTTTCTTGTGGCCTCCGGGAGTGGACGAGCGTCAGTGAGTAGGGGTCAGAGCTCCATAGTTATATAACTATTCCAATAACTATAAAACCTTTTAAGTGTTGTTATGAAACAAGGCCGTAGCCAGGATTTGGGTTATGGTTGAAGGTTTAATTTCCATTGTTACGACAACACGAAGACAAACTTTTTCTATATAATTTTCATATGGTATCAAAACAATTTTCTAAACTATTTGATGCAGTTTCTACCTCTATATTTTATATACTCTTCATGTTAAAATATGCCAAATTATAGTGGTTTGGCTATTTTTTTTTTAAATTTTACATTAAAACGCATTTTAAATGTATATTCTTTGAAATCCATTTAAACCAATAATAAGTGGATAAGTAACGAAAACAAACCTATGTTTTTGGCGATACGCAAATTGATTCTATATGTAGAAAATATAAAATGTTTGAACATATTTAACATTTCCATAACGATAAGAAAAAATCCACAAAATCCCTTTAAAAAATTAGTAGGGGTATAGTATGGCTGCTTACAGTCGATGTAGAAAAATTAAATATGATTGGCTGTGACGTCATAGTTAAATTTTATAGTTCTACACCATCGGTGGTATTAGGCTCTATAAGTAAATAATTTTCTTGAATTCAAGAAAGACAAAAAGGACCTGAAGGAAAAGAAGGGGGAAGAGGGGTGTTAAAAAAAAAGTATCACACAATTTCTTATAGGGATTTTTCATCGTTTTTTATACATTAGATAAAATTAAACAGTTCTCGCAAAAGCATTGATTTGTTGCACGCATGTTCCAATTTGTTGCACGCATGTTCGTTCTGAGGTGTAAATTAAATGTAATCTTACTAGTTGGGCAATTTCTAATCTTCCCTAGCTTTCATTTGTTAATAAAATAAATTTTCCTCTGGCATAAATTTTCCCAACTCGGGGATTGTTAAAACTTGAAATTCCCGACTTTTAGGGTTTCCAGATTATTGAGGGGGAGGGACGGTGCGACGGGCCAATTCAAAAGACCTAACGTAAAAAACATGTACCAAAAGCCTAATAACACAAACATTGCAACACCGCTTAATTATAAAATAAAAATATTACTACGTTTGAGATTGCCTCCATCTTTTCACATTTAAAGTATTTTCTTACACGCATTTTTCATATTTATACGCATTTATTAACACTATGGCAACAAGTCAAAATACTGCACATAAATGGTTAAGTATTTCTAACGAAACCATTTTTCATCAGAATAACGTTTACAAGCCTCATCCTGATTTTCTGCTCTTATCGATTGAAATGTTGAAAAAACATTACACGATCTGTATACTTTTCCCTACAGAACCATGCATGGTATCCTAAACAATGATGGATCTTGCTTCCTTATACGACTTACAAACATACAAGACAACTTGTATTAATAATCACTCAAGCTAAAACTTACCCATTCGCTCCACAGTCACTCTTCGGTTATGACAGGCATATCAAAACTTACAAAGCAGCTCCAGAATCGAAAAACTTCTAGATTCCAATAACTGTATGTTCCGGATCAGATGCCCTTTTCTTTGTACACATACTATAATCATCAGATACAGCACTTTGATTAATCTCTTGACTGTTTGCATGTTCAATATTTTGGTTTCGCGAGTGGCCAGGAAGGCTCGCGCGAATATGACCTAATACCGAATGATAAATGCCGTACAGGTGTAAAATTTATCATACTCAAAACTGAATTTTCTGCGCTTTTCAAAACACATCCATAATATGCTTCGGAGAATTATGAATATGGATTTGTTTCGAAGAAAAAAGTTCTGCAACAAATGATATTTTTTTTATTCTTCTTCTCCATGTATGATGAAGTGTGTGTGTCATCGGAATATTCGATCCATCATATGTGTAATAAAACAAAAACCGTCACATCCAAGTAAAGTGTCAGTGTAATTGTCGCTTGAATGGGTTTCGTGTTAATCAGCTTCTATATTTCAATAAGCATATATACACGAATGGATATTATTATATCCGAGATTTTATTTTTGTAATAATAATAAAAATTCTGACATTGCATAAGTTGGATTTAACTCTTCAAGACCGACGAATTCGTTGTTTAGCTTCTGTTTAATTGAAATCCGCTCTTCCATGCCAAAAAAATGTTGGCGCGGTAGTCAGGCCCCTGGCTAAGGAGGGCGTGGACTTCCCCCAATATTGGTAAATTCCTGTACAATTGGCAAAATCACAAACCAAAATAGTTGAATAATTTTTGAAACATTTAGCTTTTTTAAAATTTAAAATAAGAAATTTCACTTTATAAAAAAAGCCAAAAATTTCACAAGTTCGCCAAATAGAATTTGTTATTTTGCCAAGTCAACTGGAATTTATTAGCATTATTTCTTCCTGCCCACGTTAGCATGACAAATCATTGTAAAAAACTGCAAATTTTTAACCCTTTGCACTCCGATGTCGCCTCTCAGGCGCCAACATAACGACCAGTTCTTTTATTTCCCTGTTCTTTAAAATAAACGAGAACTGCATGATCTTGTTTTAGAACATCAATCTTTTTTTAAACTTGTTTTCTTGAAAATGCAAAACAGATTAGAATTTTTTTCAATGTATGAGTATAAAAAAATCTGTGGGAAAGAACGTAAAGAGGAATAACTGTTTTATAGAAAGAACACAAAACGCAAACTGTTCTTGGAGTGCAAAAGGTTAATACACTTTTGGTCAGGTTGGCAATTTTCCAACTAGTTGACAAACTTCTGAAACTTTAAGCTTTTTTTTAAAAATGAAATTAAGAAATTTTACTGTATTAAAAAAAACAATGTTTCACAAGTTTGTCAATTCTGGGAATTATATTGAGGAAATCATTGTAAAAACTGCAATATATTAAAAATTTTCATTTCTGGTCAGGTTGGTAATTTCCCATCTAAAACAACTTCTTCCCATCCAACAACAAAAAAAATACTAAAAAAGTTCGTTGATTTGGCAATTTTATGGATTCTCCCCCCAATAGCCATAGCTATGACTGGCAGTAGTGGTTGGTTGAATTAAGGTCGCATCGCAGTAGAACATTGCAATGGGCTATTGACAACGTTTCTGAATGTATCCCGTGGAAAGAATCAGGAATGGTTGATTCAGAATCGTACTAGAGCTGCACAGTAGTGAACATCGAGAAAAATACCATACTCACATAAAAATATGACCGGAACAACAGATGCTGAAAGTAACATGGTGACACACGGAATAAGAACTACAGCTGCTCAATGAGAATGTTGGATACTGTATACCTTAGATGAGATACTCAAGGTTTACTTGCCTTTTGATTTCTTTCTGTGGAGCATGCTTTAATCCTTTCGTTACGTCAACTGTTCGATACCGAAGGCAATTTTCCATGAACCGTCCACAAATGTAAAATGAGCGATAAGGCACTAAAATAAAATTTTGACCTCGAATCGCGCAATGCAACGAGAAAGTTTATATGTTGCATGATATTTAGTTAAAAATAAACGTCGTGCTGTAATTTGATTCGATTTACATGTTTCCAGCTACCTATTTCTGTCCTCATTTTTGAGACTGAACACAGCCACACAAACAAAATACCTCGTTACTTTTTAACCAAGGTTAAATGACGAGGTAACACATGAGCTGGCATCCAACGCAACCTGAATAGGCATCAGGACATTGAACCCCGATCAGATGTATACATCTATGTATAAATCTGATCGGGGTTCGATGTATACCAGTAGGATGACATTACATACTGGTCCCGTATACATACCAATATAATATTTGGATATTTTAGACCACTTCCTAGTGTTTTAGGCCTCCGTGGCCGAGCGGTTAAAGGCGTTCAGCTACTAATCCGAGGATTGGTGGTTCGAACCCGTGCGATGGACTTGACAAAGAAAAGTAAAAAAGTAGTGATCTGGTGATCGGAGGGTTGCCAGCTTCGCTACAAAATACTAGAAAAGTCGTCCAGAACATCCGCAAAAAGTAACGGCGTGTATACGGGACTGGTGCACAATACATCTGATCGGGGTACAAAGTCCCGACGTCTATTGAAGGCGTTGGGTGCCAGTTCAGGTGTTTCCTCGTCATCTGACCATGGTTCTAAAATAACGAGGTGCTTGTACGAATGTGTGTGTGAATGTGTATGTGTTCCCGGGTCTTTCCTTCGAGATAGACCCCGAACCGTCGCCAATAGCCCACTGTGCATCTTTAGTGCGACGTTAATTAACCAAAACCAAACCAAAACCAAACTTTAATTTGTCACGTTTATTCAGTCGGGCTCGAACTCGCAATCCACTGATTGCTAGCCGAACGCGTTTATTCATTAATCAACTGGAACCCTGTACTACAATTATGCAATAACCTATTTCCGACGGTTCAAGATGTATCCCTCACGTCTTTCCTGCGAGATAGGCACCGAACGTCGCCAATAGCTAACTGTGCAGCTCTAGTGTGACGTTGCTTAATCAAACCAAACCAAATCTTTCCCAAAGGAAAGTCTCGTTAACACTGCCTCGTAATTTCAAACCATATAAGTTGGGGATTTTTTAATTAACGTTGCGCCAGAGCAACACAATGGGCTATTGGTGACGATTCAGGGTATAGCCCGATTGGTTTTTTGGTTGGTTAATTAACGTTACACTAGAGTTTCACAGTGGGCTATAGGCTACGGTTCGGACTTATCTAGAAGGAAAGACACGAGAACGATGTCACGTATTTTTGAACCATGATCAGATGACGAGGACCCGATAAGATTCAACGTGCACAAGTCCCGTATACACTCAATAGAAATTGGAGGATAAATTTACAAGACGTGGCGTGTGTACCGGACTGTACACGTGAAATCTGATCAGGGTCCAAAACCAGCTCAGGTGTTGTCCTCGTCATCTGAACATAATTCAAATTTTCGAGCCATCGTTAAGGGGTATTTCTTTCGAGATAGGCCCCGAATCGTCACCAATAGCACACTGTGCAGCCAGCACTAGTGTGAAGTTAATTAACCAAACCAACCAAAACCAGCTCAGATGTTGTCCTTGTCATCTGACCGTGATTCAAATCTACGGTTTGGTTTGGTTTTGTTAATTTACGTAGCACTAGAGCTGCACATTGAGCTATTGGCGACGGTTTGGGGTCAATCTCGAAGGAAAGACCCGGGAACACATTCACACACACATTCATACATGCACCTCGTTATTTTAGAACTATGGTCAGATGACGAGGAAACACCTAAACTGGCACCCAACGCCTTCAATAGACGTCGGGACTTTTCTACGAGACAGTGTTCCCAGTTCTTCCTTTTGAGATAGACATCGTAGCATCGTCAATAGTCCACTGTGCAGCTCTAGTACAACGTTAATTAACCAAAATTAAACCAAATTTTGTTTTATTTAGTGGTCCCAAAACACGAAGCAATTATCTGGTATCTTTTCTATGCGATAGAACTATTCTACGCTACGAACCTGCGTCAATAGATCATTGTGCAGCGGTAAGTCAACAATCAATCATTAATTTGATTTGATTTGGACTAATGAACCATAAGTCTGATCGGGGTCTAAAGTCCCGACGTCTATTGAAGGCGTTGGGTGCCAGTTCAGGTGTTTCTTCGTCATCTGACCATGGTTCAAAAATACGAGACACCGTTCCCGCGTCTTTTCTTCGAGATAGGCCCCGATCTGTCGCGGGTCTGTTCTTCGAGATAGACCCCTAACCAATCGGGGTCTATAGCCAATAGCCCACTGTGCAGCTCTAGTGCGACGTTAATTAACAAAATCAAACCGAACCAAACTGAGACATAGAACTTTGATCTGCGTTTTCAGCAATATCATTACTGATGGACCGTCATTGTTCTGCCTCTGGACCCATCAATTGTTACCTGACGTTACTCTATTTTTTATACTGTGTAACCACGATCAATTTGTGAATCAACACTTTAGGTATGTCTGCAAGACATGGAACTTTGTTCTTCGTTTTCAGCAATCTCATTACTGATGGACCGTCATAGTTCTTCCCCTGTACCCATCAACTGATACCTAGCGTTAAGCTATTTTTTAAACTGTGTAACCACGATCAATTTGTGAATCAACACTTTAGGTATGTCTGCAAGACATGGAACTTTGTTCTTCGTTTTCAGCAATCTCATTACTGACGGTCATAGTTCTTTCCCTGGACCCATCAACTGTTACCTGACGTTAAGCTATTTTTTAAACTGTGGGACCGTATTTGTGAATTAACACTTTAGGTATGTCTTCAAGACATGGAACTTTGTTCTTCGTTTTCAGCAATCTTATTACTGATGGTCATAGTTCTTTCCCTGGACCCATCAACTGTTACCTGACGTTAAGCTATTTTTGAAACTGTGGGACCGTATTTGTGAATCAACACTTTAGGTGTATCTGCAAGACATGGAACTTTGTTCTTCGTTTTCAGCCATCTCATTACTGATGGTCATAGTTCTTTCTCTGGTCCCTACAACTGTTACCTGACATTAAGCTATTTTTTAAACTGTGGGACCGTATTTGTGAATCAACACTTTAGGTATGTCTTCAAGACATGTAACTTTATTCTTCGTTTTCAGCAACCTCATTACTGATGGACCGTCATAGTTCTTTCCCTGGACCCATCAACTGTTACCTGACGTTAAGCTATTTTTTAAACTGTGGTCGAAACCACGATCAATTTGTGGATCAACACTTTAGACTAGCGTTGGCGCCATAGAACGCGCTCTTTAAAACTCAAAACCAAACCCAATCAGCATTCCAGCAGAGTGTTTTTCAAATAAGTCACCACTTGTTCGCACTCCGGGGAACACCACCTCGAGACAAAAGCACAATTTGATGCGGCAGGCGGTTAGATAACCACCTGCCCCTTCCAGGACAATGACACAAACTATCGAAAACATTTAAAGTATCCTTTTAAGTGAACTTTTCCCACGTCTTGTTGCGATTTTACCCAATTCACGAGTCATTTAGCACGTTCCATGTCGGACTAAATACAAAAACTCGGCGTCCAAGACGGAGCCCGATGCAAGTTCCGTTTACGCACACTTGCACACGCCGCTCTTCTTGACCAGTTCTCGGGAATCAATTGGGGCTCTGTTTTTTTTATTACGGGGTTAATGAATGGAGAGGAATTCACGCTTGGACATCTTGTTGTTTAACCCACTTTGGCGAGGAATTCTGATTTTTATTGGGAAACACATTGTCCATTATTACTTTGTTCGATATTAGCCTTGAGTTTGGCAATATTCTGGTTGCGAAAGAGGTTGGTTGGTTGGTTAATTAACGTCGCACTAGAGCTGAACAGTGGGCTATTGGCGACGGTTCGGGGTCAATCTCGAAGGAAAGACCCGGGAACACATACACATTCACACACACATTCATACATGCACCTCGTTATTTTAGAACCATGGTAAGATGACGAGGAAACACCTGAACTGGCACCCAACGCCTTCAATAGACGTCGGGACTTTGGACCCCGATTAAATTTTTTTTCGTGCACCAGTCCCGTATACACGCCAGTATAATTTGTTGGATATTCTGGACGACTTTCTAGTATTTTTGTAGCGAAGCTGGCAACCCTCCGATCGCAAGATCACTACTTTTTTACTTTTCTGTGTCAAGTCCATCGCACGGATTCGAACCACCAATCCTCTGATTAGTAACTGAACGCCTTACCAACTGAACAACTGGGGCTCGTTGCGAAAGAGGAAGATCACACTAACTGGATTGGTTTGGTTAATCAACGTCACACTAGAGCTGTACTTGGGGTATTGTTCTTCGTTTTAGCGATCGTCGATCGTTCAAAAATACGAGGCATCGTTCCCGGGCCTATCTATCGAGATAGGCCCCGAACCGTCGCCAATAGCCCACTGTGCAGCTGTAGTGGGACGTTAATTAACGTAACCAAACCAAACACAAATTGATCGTGGTTACAGGGTTTAAAAAATAGCTTAACGTCAGGTAACAGGCCCACTGTGCAGCTCTAGTGCGACGTTATTTAACCAAAACCAAACCATCGTTTTAGCGACGGTTCGAGGCTTATACCGAAGGAAAGACCCCCTGGCACCCAACGCAACTTCAATAGAGGGTTAGGACATTGAACCCCGATCAGATTTACGCCAGTATAATTTGTTGATATTCTGGTCGACTTTCTAGTATTTTTGTAATAAAGTCGGCAACCCTCTGATCGCAAGATCATTTTTTTTAACTTTCCTTTGTCAAGTCCATCGCAAGGACTTGAACTAGCCATCCTCTGGTTTGGTTTGCTTTCGTTAATTAATGTAGCACTAGAGCTGCACAGTGGGATATTGGAGACGGTTCGGGGCCTATCTCGAAGGAAAGACCCGGCAACGATGCCTCGTATTTTTGAACCATGGTCAGATGACAAAGACAAAAACTTGAGCTAGACCCAACGCAACCTCAATAGGTGTCAGGACATTAAATGCGATCAGATTTATAGTGCACCAGTCCCGTATAGACGTCGGTATATTTTGTTGGTTGTTCTGGACAACTTTTTAGTATTTTTATAGCAAAGCTGGCAACCCTCCGATCTCAAGATCACTATTTTTTTTTCTTTTCTCCATTGCATGGGTTCGAACTAACAATCCTCTGATTACTAACTGAACTCCTTTATCCAATGGGCAACTGGAGTCCCATCACTGACTGGGAAATGTCAATATTGAGAAGGGTCTTTCCTTCGAGATAGACCCCGAACCGTCGCCAATAGCCCACTGTGCAGCTCTAGTGCGACGTTAATTAACCAAACCTAACCAATATTGAAAATTTATTCTTCTTATTCAAACCTATTGTCCGAAACGAAAAGTAGGTTTCTCGTTTAACACATTTTATAGGAAATATATCTTACTCAAGTTTAAAAAAAATCTTGGCTTTAATTTTACATAACATATTTATGGCTTTAATTTTACATAACATATTTACGAACGTTTATTGCTTTTAAAGATCTTTGTTAATTAATACCTGACATAAATGTGTAGTTATATTAATTTTGATTTATTTAAATAGATAATTCGATATAATTTTCAGATATATATCGCGACGTTATTTATCTAATATGTAAGTTCTTGAAATGAGTAATGTGTTGTCAAAACATCTCAAAAAAGTTATAAAATAAAAGTATTTAAAGCAATATACATCTTTCACGATGCAGTTCTTCAATTAAGTTAGGAGTTTTCAAAGAATTATTATCTTAGTTATTACTACAAAGAATAATTAACAAAAGATAAACAAACAATATAATATTATCAAACTATTGCCAGTATTCCTTTGTGTAACGTCAATTTAACCAACTAATTTTTAATACGTTTTTTATACTACCTTGCTACTGCTAACATTAACGAACACTACTATTTAGAACGGAAAAAATCGATTTTGCTTAACTAGTCAGCATGCACGTTAATGTTTTCTTAGCCCTGAAAATTATATTTTAGTTTTTTTTACAAAATTTGTGCTACTTTTACGTTTATTTCATTAAAATTCCTTTTTAATAAAACTTTACATGATCCGATTTTGAGTTAATAGTAACAATGGAATCCTTCTAATTCAAACTGTTTCCATTGGCTAAAGATCAGAAATGGTCCCCAATGTGCGAATCGGATAGGTTTTAGATTCCGCCAATCAAATAAACTTTGACTTTCTGCTGAAACACTACCTGTTGCATTTTATTTAAATTTTGAAGTGATAATTTCGATTATAAATTAAAAATTTCTTCGTTTTTAGTGCATTTTTGCTTTCCAAAGAAAGTTTCTGCTGTATCACCACCGTAAAAAAAAATATTGGTTGCCATTTTCTATTTCTACAACTGTAACTTTATGTGGTGTGCTATGCAAAATTTCATTATGTAACCTATCATACATTTGAAAAGTTTTATCTGAAGTTGCGAAGTTGTTTAAACATAGTCCATGTACACTGACGAATCCCATTTCAAAATTTTTACTGTGCTATATTTAATGTGCTATATTATAGCTATATTTAATTATTACTTTTTTATTGGTATTCATTACATAACTTAATAAAAATTATTAATATTTAATATGCAGGTTTATGATATAATAATTTAAAAATATTTAAATTTATTTTGCTTTTCAGAAGAACGAGCTTGGGGCCAGTGCCGTTACACACAAAAAAATTGGTGTGGTTGAAACAAGAAATTTCCCAACTTAACGATTCGAAATTCTCAACTCAACTGTTCGAAATTCCTAACTCGACAGTGCTGAAAATTCCTTATCGACATTTTTCTTTTTTTTATATATATATTTTAGGTAATATTAAACAGTTCTCTCACAAGCATTGATTTGTTGCACCCATATTCCAATGCAGAGTCCGTTCTGAGGTTTAATTTAAACGTAATCTTACAATTTGGGATATTCTTAATCTTTCCAAGCTTTCATTTGTTAATAATATAAATAAATTTTCCCAACTCGGGGTTTTTAGAATTAGAAATTCCAAACTCTAAAGGTTTCCAGATTATTTGGGGGGACGGGCAGGCATAATTTGGAAACCCATTAAAGTTAGGAATTTCGGACCCCCCCCCCCCCCCCCCCCCTCCCCGTCGGTGCAACGGGCCTGCTTGGGACACTCCGAAATTGAATCCTAAAAGTAATTCTATACCCGCAGAAGCGAACTACTTGTAGTTTATACAATCATTCACAGGCTGTTTCCTTTATATATTTATAACTTGGTCATGAAAAAAGTTATTTTACCAATTAAATCCGCCAGGGCCGCAATTAGGGGTGTGCAACGTATGCCACCGCATATGGTACCACATTTTAAAGGGACCCCGCGCTTTTCAGGAAAATTGTATAAAATGACATGTTAAGGGATTAAATGAATTTTTTGGTGTTTTCGTATGAATATTGGATTTATCTTTACTCACAAAGCGGTGAGATACACATCAAAATTAAAAATGTGTTTTACTGCATGGGTTTATTTGATACTTTCAATCAATACATGTATTTTTTATATTTAAAAAATAAATTTATTATAGATGTCATAATATACCCCAACGCTTTAGATTTGAAAAAATATTTTACATAGCCATTTTATGCATTTAAAATGTTTGTGCATTTCAAACATTACAAACTGCAAGTGTAATTTCACAGCATTACTTTTGACAGGGTTAAAACTCGATTGTCGTTTACAAAATCTAGTAAACCTCTAGATTTTTTTTTGTGTGTGTGTAATTAAAAGGGGCCCACTGCTAGGTTTGCAATGAGCCCCGCGACTGCTAAGGCCCTGGGCTCTGAAATGGAATTCTATAAGCTAAAAAGTTTTCTTTTGCACGTATCGTGCTGCCATCTACTAGGAGAAAGCGAAAGGAGAAACAATGTCTCCAATGTGTTCATTTGGTTGCAGTAATAGAAAACTACAGTCTTTAGCCAAAATAATAATAATAATAATTGAATTGAATTGAAGAAAGCATGGTAAAGAAATTAAATATTCAAATATTATTTATTAACTAAGTAAAATATTTACGAGATTCTTTTAAGTAAAAAAATAACTTTAAAATAAAAAACTGTTTTTTTTTTGTAAATTACTATCAACTTCGTGCTTCTGTATTTTTAGGCAATTTGATATGTTGATGAACACATTACTGCGTCCACAGCTTTAAATATAAATAGATTATGTTCTAGAATAGTTATTAGGTATAATAACCAAACCAATATGCGCCAGTTACACAGTCTTTAATAATTGTTTGTATTAATTTAATATAAAAAATATTACAACATGGCGCTAGAATTACATTTTCTGAGAGGTTCAAGACTTATTCTATATAGTTACCTTTTAGTTGCACAATTTACAAAAATATATTTTGTATACACTGCTTTTAACGTTTTTAATAACTTTTAGTTTTTACTAATAAGACATTTTAAAATTAAATTATCTCATTAATTTTTACTAAGCCACTTAAATTTTAACAATTAAGTTTTTCAAGCATATATTCCTTAAAATTTCGTCAATGCCATCTTTTTTTGATGATCATGATCACCATTTGAAATGTACAGTTGGTATAAACGAAATTTTAACTTTTATTGTTCGTTTACATTGGTAACAAAAATATAAAAAAATGAAACTATTTACACTCGAAAATTATTCTTCATTGTTTTACTATTAGGTGAAAATTAAGATAAATATTACTACATTACACGCACTTTTTCATGGTTTTGAAACTCGCTGTGTAATTAAAAAGGGGAATAAAATTAAGAAAATGTACAAAATCTTTTTAAATTGAAATAAAATATAATCTAAAATTAGCTCAACATTTAAACAAAAAAAAAATCTAAGTGTATTTTTGAAAATATTTTAAATAAATTTAGTATTTTTTTTAGTACAGCACATAATTCAATGCATTTTTGTTTTTACGAAAAATATTATAACGTGGCAATTACACAATAAAATATTTTTATTTTTAAAGAATAATCGAAATTTCAAAATTCAATTGTACTCTAAAAAAGGCTTCCAAAAAAGTTAATATTTTCAGTTGAACTTTTCGTCGAAAATATAATAAAACTAATTAAAACAAAACTAATTTGATATATAAATATAAAGTCTTCAAAGAAACACACACATATATATAATTTTTATTCTTCAGAAAAAAAAGACTGTGTCTGCATATTTTGGATTGGCTGTCAACCACCTTCTATTTTCAGTCGCTGTCCCACTACTGCACAGTGCGGGAGCTTTTGCCTGCTCCTTTTCAGGCCTGAACCGGTTCGCTCCGCCTTAGCACTGCCTTAGACGACAGGGTGAGCCCGTGGACGCCCGATCAACATAGAGAAGCAGAGGACAGAACTCCCATCCTCAAGACATCCAACAGCCTAGACCTCCAGAACAAGACCCACGCCACCGGCGCCGGTCGACATGATCTGTTTTATAAGGCTTATAAATTTGATGATAATTATAAATTTTAGTTTCGTATAGTTATTCTAAAGATTCGATTTTATCTATTCACGCATTCTAATGTTAGTGTTATTAAACGGAACTACATATTTTTGCTATTTTATTTCTAATAAAAGGAATTTTTCAATTTATTTTGCTACAAATTTATCTTATTTTGGATTTTATAATATTTGGATTTTATAGTTCAGTACAAAGTTGTAACGCGTGTTATGTGAATACTATATACAGGGTGGTGCAAAATGAACGTTATGGTTTAAATGCTTTGTAACTTTTATATTTTTGAATAAATTGTTAAAATTATTTTGTCAAAATACAGCATATGAATGGAGAATATTGTTAACTTAAACGTGTAAAAGTACGTCTCGCAGGTGTCGCCCATTTTCCGCTTCACAAAATCGTGCTCTTTCCAACACATGTTGCATGACTTTTCGCAAAATGTCAGAGGTTATGGCACGGAATTCATTGCGAATATTGTTTTTCAGTTATTGGTTCCTTACTGAACCGTGTTGCTGAAAATTTGCAACCAGGCGAGTTATTGTTGGAACTGAGGGTCCATTCCGCACATTAAAATATCGACGATATGCACGCTGCGTCAGAATAACTGTGGTTCGGTTTGAAAAATAAAGTTCAATGATTTTTGTTCGTTGTTCTATTGTGTACTGTTCCATTTCAAATTCCCCAAGCCTTCTTTACACAATTCTGAAGCAAAAGAAAAAAATGCAATATTAAACAAAAAAGTTATAAAGGATATATAATCCATAACGTTCATTTTGCCCCACCCTGTATAATAAAATGTCTTGTATTTTAACTTGACATCGTAAAATGGCATTAGATTTGGTATTATTATTTAAAAACAAAATCATTGTAATTGTTATATTAACTATATAAACTTTATAAAACGGATCATGTCGACCGGGACCGGTGGCGTGGTCTTGTAATCCGGCTGTTCTGGAGGTCTAGGCTGTTGGATGTCTTGAGGATGGGAGTTGTGTCCTCTGCTTATCTATGTTGATCGGGCGTCCACACTAAGCTCGGTGTCGATATGGTGGAACCGGGGGAGCCCGGGCTCACCAGGTCGTCTAAGGCGGAGCGAACCGGTCCAGGTTTGAAAAGGAGCAGGCAAAAGCTCCCGCACTGTGCAGTAGTGGGACAGCGCCTGAGAATAGAAGGTGATTGACAGCCCATCCGAAATAGACAGACACAGTCTTTTTATTTTAATTTATATATAAACTATTTTTGTTATTGAAAAAATCAACTAGAAAATTTAAACTTATCTCAGGGGTTTATTTTTTAAATAACCTGAATTTTAAATTGTCATTGTCTTTTAAACTTTACTATACTGCTGGTAGATAATTTTAAACAGAATCTCATGTTATAACAACACACTCGCATTTAAATATTAAAATTAGCTCAGGATAAAAATACCATGCTGTAATAATATACTGTTACAATAAAACGTCATGACAAGTAGCACGATTTACATTTTTTTTAATAACAAAATTAGGAGCTGGAACGTGTGAAATCTTGAAATAAATCAAAGCAAGTATGGGAGCAACATGGAAGGAGCCCCGCGGTGTAAAACGGAACAGCTTATTTATTTCCTTTCTTTTGTCGAGTTTTGCGTTGGTGACCACTTCCTATTTCTACAATATGCTGAATTTCCTTTCATTTACTTCCTTTAATAAACTTTCAGCCGTGCTCCAACACAGTTACATCCGATTTTTTATTAACAGAAATAATTTTTTTAATGTTTATTTCTACTTTAATAAGGTACTCTAATTATCCAATTGGGATAATTCCCAATCGTAATCAAGAAAAGTGTGCCCCATCATGGCGGCCTCCATATCGGCTACAAGTCAACAAAATGTCTTGCCCTATCCAGAAGTTACAGTTAGAGATCAGTGGCCAAGACCAACTCACATGCCAAGGAAATCTTGTAGATTTTAAATGGCCACTTAAATCATTGTGATAAATATTATTTACATAAAAAAGTAGCGATCGAGAATGAAACTCAAATATGTCTTGGATTTATTATGTGGTGCTGCCATCTATTGGTCAATAAAATAAAATTATTCTAGTATATTTTTACTGCGAAGTTAACGATTGCTATGTATTATTTGTTACTCGTTATCTTGTTATCAATATAAAACATACCGCTTTATAAACTGTTTTAACAATTAAAAAAAAATATTTCGAAAACTTAAAGTTTTCTGTTTAATTATATGATGCAGATAATTATTCGGCTTATAAAAAAAATCATAAATATTTTAATACAAGTTCGGAACGTTTTTTTTTTTTTTTTCAAAAATATTTTCAAAGTTTTACTTTATGTATAAATTTGTTAATATTTATGAAATATCCTGATTCATTTGTAAAACTCAATGCAAATTATTTAAACAGTCACGATTTTGCAAAACATATTTCTCTTCACAAGGGGTTCCGATGTCACATAGACAAATATATATTTAGTAGAAGATATAAGGTACTTAAAACGATCGTCAGAGTTTTCAAATAGTAGAAACTATGAAATAATCTTATTTAAAAAAAAAGGAAAACCGACTTTAAGAAATATGTGTTAAAAAGTTTTAAAAAAAAAAAAAAAAATTACGAACGAGTTGAAAAAAATAGAGTTATTACAATATACATTGTGCGTCAACAATGTATATTTTAAAACAATCCCTATTCCATGCAAATAAATGCTGTGCAAACGAACCCCCCCCCCCCCAAATATATATATATAGAAAAGTAGAAAACTCTAAGTTCCCCAGCTACGCTTTCTTTTCTTAGCTCAGTTAAAAATTAATGTGTGTATAAAATTTTAACAGAGCTAAGAAAAGAAAGCGCAGCTGTTTTCCGGGAGAAGGCTAGTGAGTGGGTGAAATGTTACATTGGTGAAACTGTTACCAAAAAGTTCGGTCAATCAATATTTCCGGATATTTAACAGCCGTATAAACGATTATTTTTTGCAGTTTTCGTCAAAGTGGAATTTTCTCTATCCAACAAAATAAATGAAATTTTGAAATCGGATAATATTTTTTTCAAACGGACCTGTTAATTGAGAATTCCGGATATTTAGATGCCGAATAACCGAATATTATTTTCAAAATGTTCCCGAGTGAGACATCCCCTTTACAACAAAAAAAACAACAAAAGAAGATTTTTCCAAATATCTGAATTAGAACAGATATCTTGCGCAAACACACATAATTTTTTTTTTAATACATTACAGTCGAATTGATAATCTCTCTCCTTTTGGCGCGCTTTGGCGGTTTTATTTTAAAGTTTTGATTGGTGCGCCTTTCAGTTTGTTAAAACGCAGTGAGCTCGAATATAACTATAAGCAGGACTCCCACTGTGGGGCAATGTACTATACCGTGTCGCGCAAGCATACAGTTTGGAAGAAAGGTTGAGAAACATTCGTCCTTGGCTATGACGTCTCACGTGACGTCACTGAAATGTTTAAAGCTGGTCTTCTTTATCTGGTAAGTAAGAAAGTAAATACGGAAAAATATTACATGTGTAACATTTAATGTATTTTTGAAAGCCAGAAATGCATTTTTTATTTTACGGAAACCTATGTGAAAGGTCTATTTTTTCTACCTTAGCTCAAAAATGAGTAAGGTGGTCTGCAACGCTTAGTCCTTGCTCTAGTGCTTAATGTTATGTTATCCTAGCTCAGTGACTAAAAGAGAATTCAAATAATAAAAACTAGTTTTTACCTTTCGTACATTATTATCAAAATAAATAGATAAAAATATTAAAATGTAAAAAATAAGTGTTTTTAACCACCAATCACATAGACGAAATCTATTATTTATTAATACGATTTAGTCGCACTAGCAACAATTGTATTGACATTTTAAATCAACTTAGCAACTAAAGAATTACACTTCAACTGCTGTTGATTATCTAAATACATCCGATTCCAAAGAAAATTTAGGGGAAAAGATAGCCCAAAGTACAAGTGAGTAGCGCACAAAAGAGGCAATCGACGCAATGCATATTGGGATAATGATAACAAGTTGCAAAAAGTTGAGAGTTGACTAAGATCCAACAGGGAGGAGCATATAATTCAAGCATAGAACCAGTCAGACCAGTTAACGCGTACAGACGGCTCACTTTTATTGGACGCCGTGTTAGTACCGTCTCACAATGCCTTGCGCTTTGTTATGCGCAGAACTTTGATAACCTTTCTCGCCAATACCTCATATTCCTTTAGAGAGGGAGGCTTGTTCATCCTCCTCTCTCTTCTCTATACGATTCATGGATGCAACCTCCCAATAATATTGAGCCACCTAGTCTTTCATAAGCCGATATCAGGTTGCGTGGGGTACCATATCAGGTGTTCACTCCCTTCAAAATTATGAGGCAACGTTCCCGGATCTTTTCTTCAGAATAGATCCCAATTCGTGATTAACAGCCCCTTGTGTTTTTCTGGCAGGTATGACGTTTTTCCAATTTAAGCATTACTTCATTATAAGTTTTTATCGTATGGCAACAAGTTGATCAATGGTCCCGTTAGTGACGTCATAAATATTAATGGTGGCTTGATTTGTGTTGTAGTGGTTCGAGGTTGTCGCTAATGTCCAAAAACACAGATAATAATATAGTTTTTATTTAAATGATTTTGAAGGACACAATCGCATGTTAAAAAAAAATCACGAAAATAATAAAAAAAACGATGATCTTATGGAATATAACGTGAATTTGGAATTCTCGATAAAAACAAACAAGTTGCGGTGCAAGGATTTATAATAATCTCTCACTCTCACCCTGTAAGTAAAATGTTCGCAAACTAGCCTCGAAGCTAGTTTATTATTTGCCGCTAAGTTTCTGTTTCACGATGTTTTTCATGCTCTTTGATGTTAAATGCAATTAATTGTTGATACTGCACTTTGATTAGGAGTTGTGTACCTTTACAAAACATTAATTCAGCTTGTTTACAACCGCCATTGTAGTTTTGTTTGTTGAGCACTGATATCTAGGATTTTATCTTTAGCTATCTGAATTCGGGAACGTGAATTATTTATTCTTATAAATAAAATAATTTCATTTGCTGTGCAATAATCTGACTTGCAAAATCAAATAATTCAACAGAGTAACATTAAATTGAAATGTCCAGAAAACAATTTTTGCGCATGCTTCTTTATTTTCACTTTTTTCATCTGAGTGGCATAGATTTTAATGATGTTTTTATTAGTAAATTTTTAGTTTTTTTCTGTCCCGATTTTGATTAATGTGGACAATTTTGAAGATTAAATGATTTGGTTAGAAGACAACTGATTGGGTAAGGGATTTTGACAGATATTTTTTGAATTTCATAAAATGAAGTTTTACTTGGAAAAATTTCATATTCATTTTAATAAAAAAAATTGTATGTGATTTGCCGTGGCATTTAAAAAAAAATATCCAACGAACAATTTGGTTCATGCACACTATATCTTCCAAAATGGGCGTCTTATTCTATTAGGGATCTACAGCAAAATAGGTATCCTTGCCTATTTTGCTATTTTTATTAAATTAGTAATACCATACCAATTGCTGTTAAATAAGTACATAAGATAGTACTAGTAGTTCTGGGAACAGTTGACCTTGCGGCCAAAAACAAAACTATACTCATCATTTTTAATGACTGAGGAACATTCTTAATTTGAAGAAAGTCGAACAGGTTTGGTTGTGACTGCATAACAAACCAATTTACAGAAGAAGAGTTGAGTTAAATCACTGAGTCAATTAAAATATTGTAAATTCTTAGTGTACGGTGCCCTGGAAATTGGCGCCACAACCTTGGCAAACAACGTGAAATTATGCGAGAAAAAAGGAGGGTTGCCGTATATCATGATATTGCTATTAACGTCATGAAATAGGATTGCTAAAATATAAAATTTATCGCCCATTAATTGTTGCAAAATCATATTTGGCGGAGGCACCGTACACTAGGAATTAACCTAAAATATGTTTACAAAATATGTGGCACTATGGAAACCTGTTTATTTCTCAATTTTGGATTTCATTTGGTGTGCCAAGAGTGCAAAAAAATTTCCTTTATATATATATATATATATATATGTTCTAAAAAAATTATAAGATGAGAGTACAATAAAAGGGATCAAAACTATTTGTTCGCCTGTTTTGTCACACTTTATGAAACTGCAATAGTTTGGGTTTTTAGAAGGGGAGAATACAACACTTTTTAAATTTTTCTTCACCTGTTGTTCCGTTATATATTTCCGCATTTAAAATGTCAAAATTCAGAAACCCGATACTTTCTAATTTTATTTTCTAACCGTTTTATATATGTGTGGCTTTGTGGCCAAGTGGTATATCTGCCAAAAGAGTTTTAAGGTAACGACATTTAACGTTTGCTTTGATTATAATTTTAAGTGGAATGACCAATTTATTATTATGCAATCTACTGAACTTAGACTCACATCACTTGGCAACATGATAAAATAGCTGCCTAGGAATGGAAAATGATTTTGGCTCATTTTTGGATTTTTGTGATTTTGTTGGAAGAGAAGTCCCATATATGAATGTAAAACTACTCTATAAAACAATTTTCTGTTTTTTGCAATTTGATTTACACTGTATTCTTACCAATATTATTAGTAGGGGCTGCTATCATGTCTTGATTTAGGCATAGGCTGCAGCCTAAGAGCCAGGCACCACAAAAAGTCAACTTGTGGAAAAAAATATTTGGAAAGATGATAATCCAAATCCTAATGAAAATAGTATACACAGTTTTTTTTATGATGGAGAAAAAATGTTGTTTTCGGAACAGATTTGAACAATGTCAATATACTCTAATACTTTTATGTTCTTTAAAAAAAAGGTTAATCTTTGATAATTATAATAACATAGTTTTACTTTTTTTTTGGATATCAGTTATTTTTACTTTCTTACATTTTTATTTTGCTTAGAGCCATTTGAGGGCAATACAAAGATGGATACAATATTTTATTTTCATTTCATAGATTTTAGAATGCCATGGCACCTTGGGACTGCTTGAAATAGTTGAAACTTTTATAACATAGTATTTGGAAATTTACAAAAAGTGTATCCCAATTTAATTTGTACTCTTAAAAATGATTTAATTTGTAGTTCTGGAATATTTTTTTTAAAACAAATTCCGACCCCCAACCCTCTTTTTTTACTGGGGGCATGTGGTTGGGAGGGCCTACACAAAATATTATACCCAGGGGCCCACTAACACTAAATCCTGCTCTGGCTGCTACTGTATATCAAAAGTGAGAGTGCAAAAGGCACAATTTCTATAGATTTTTTTAAAATTTTGTTCTTGCTGGATATCCCTATTGTTGCCATTAATTGGTAACATATTTTATGATTGTGTGTATATTCTAACCTTTCATTTGCTATAATAAATATTGGTAAAAATTTACTGTACGGTCATCCTTGGCGACTTTTTGCATGAGCGATATCTAAAGAAAACAGGGTGAGGTTGCCATTAAAAAAAATATCGCCAAATGTGGAAAAAAGCGCGCCAAGGGTGACCGTACAGTAAATTTGACCCAAAATATTATCTACACACTTTTAAAATATAAACATTGAAATGGTTTTATTTCTGCAGTTTTCAATGAAGAAAATATAACTTCTGTCATCCAAGTATGGAAACTGAGGGCATTCAAACTGTGGAGTATGTCGATGCGATTTGTCTGGACAAAAGCATCATTTTGAACGACGGAACCACCACTGCGACCATAACAACCGTCGATGGTCAGTCGCTGCCGGTGACTTTCATTGTGTCGCAGCCTTTGGAGGAAGACATAACTTGTGAGAAAGCGGTTAAGGATTGTGACAATGCAGAAAACTGTGGTATAACGAATGATCCTAATGGAACCTTCAAGGAACGTGAAAATGGTATAGTTTTCATTTGATTTTGAAGTGATATTTTATATTTTGCATGAGATATTACGTTAAAAAGAAATCGAAGGATTATAAATATTTTAGGTTTTAGTAGAGATTTTTACTTTGTTTATGGAGGTCTATTTTTCAAATATAACTTATGAAAGTAACTTTAATGAAATAACTGAGATGCCAATAGATAACATATCGATTTACATTGAAACCTAAAATATTTTAAAATCTTACTTTCTTTTTTTGAATCGTTGAAGATAGTTTATCATTGGCTTAGAATGACAAACAGTTATATTTAAACAACAGATTTAGCATCCAAATCGGAAACTGCCTGGAGACTGAAATTAAAGCCATGTAGTGTGATCACTTCTTGTTTAAACAATTTCAGTTTTAAGTGTATTGCTTGGATTCTGTTTCAAAGCGGCTCTAAATTTGGACACTAAATCTGTGGTTTAAATATATCTGGTTTTCATTCTAAGTCGACAATATGTATAACTAATATTTTTATATTGTGTTTTTTCTTTAATTACATTTTTTTTAAGATAATTTTTTTTTCCGCGAAAACATTCTTTCAAGAACATATTCCATACACAGAAAATTACATTTTGGTAATTAGAAATAATTTATATATATATATATATATTATTGCCAAAAAAGATACATAACTCTCACTGTATACATTCTACACAGTTTCTGTTTTTGGCAATACATTAGTACTTTTTACTTATGAATTAAAAGTCACGTTTTTTAATTAACTTTTCTAACATCAGGTCTATTCTCAGAAGAAAAATCAGTTGGTGGCGAAGCTGAACATGAATCCTTGGAAATACATACAGCAATGAATTCGACGGATAAACTTGCCAGACTGGAAGACTTCATGGATGTAGTCACAACGTACAAGTGCAAGTTCTGTCGATTCTCTTGTCCCTGGAAATCGGGGTTGATGTCCCATATTAGGTGTTGCCATATCAAAGAAAAGAATTCCATTGTAACGCTCAAAGAAACAGAGATTAAATCTGGTATAATACATTTCTTATGTTTCTTAACACTATATTATTTTTTTACATGGAAGTATTATTTTTTAGTAAATGTGATTTGAATCTTATCAAACATTTGATGCCAGTTGATTGCATTTTTTCCCCTGATAAACACTATGACTAGATTTTGCACTGCAGGATTTGAGTGTGGTGGTGGTGGGGGGGGGGGGGGGAATGAATAATCTGGTAATAAATAATCCTCCCAATAATCTGGAAACCTTAAAAGTTGGGAATTTCGAGTTTTAAAAAATCCTTGAGTTGGGAAAATTTATGCCTGAAAAAAATTAATTTTATTAGCAAATGAATGGGAGGGAAGATTAGAAATTGCCCAACTTGTCAGATTAAACTTAAATTGAACCACAAAACGGACACTGCATTGGAACATCAATACTTTTGAGAGAACTGTTTAATATTTCCTAATCTATAAAAAAGCTGAAAAATGTAGATAAGTTGGAACTGGGAAATTTTATTATTATTAAGTTGGGAATTTCTAATCGTTAAGTTTGGTTCGGTTAGTTAACGTTGCACTAGAACTGCTTATTGGGCTATTGGCGACGGTTTGGAGCCTATCTCGAAGGATAGATCCGGGAACAGTGCCTTATATTTATGAACCATTTTCAGATAACAAGGACAACACCTAAGCACTCACCCGACGCATAATTTCACCGTAATTTCGAATCGTTAAGTTGGGAAATTTCTTGTCTCAACCCCCAAAAGAATTTTGTGTGATGGCACCAACTAGATTAAATACACTTAAAAAAAAACGGTTTTGTTTGTAAGTCTGTTACATAATGTAAAGTACTTTCTGGTATAAAAAAACGAAGAGTATGGTTTGTTACAAATATATATTAAAACTGCATGGAAGTCATATATTTTTAATTAGCCAACGAAAATACTTAGGTCTGAACTGCAGTATATAAAAACTATTCTCTTAAACAGATTGCCATTTTTGCTTTTATCTTATTTCAGGTTATTTAACAACAGTTTTAATTACTCCATTCTACGTCCAGATTTTAATCATTCATTGTTTCATAAATTTCCCGAAACTGAATATTGACATCCGTAGTCTATAGTTACAGCAATTCCCGAAGAGATGCAACCCTTACCCGAGAACTGCGATGATCCACCCCATTTTGCCGAGGAGACACCAAAAGGGGGCAGAAGCACCGCTGCCACCAGTTCCAAACCCAGAACAGAAGAGGAAACTTCAAACTCGTCCTTTGAATCCCCAGTGCAGGAAAGGCACATATTCCTTTGTGGCCAGTGTAGCGATGGATTCGCATCTTTGGATGAGTGCAAACAACATATGATTAATGTAAGTTTGATTTAGGTAATGTTGTACGGTTTGAGTTGAATATTTGCATTTTCTTCATTTTCTTTTGGTTGATCAATACTTTTATTAATTGGGATATGGCATTTGTTTTATTAAACGACTGATAAGCGCACCAACAAAAACTTTAAAATAAAACCGTCAAAAACTTTAAAATAAAACTACTAAAAAACTTTAAATTAAATCGGCAAAGCTCTCCAAAAGGAGATTATCAATTGGACTGGTCTGTTTTAAATCTGGTGGAAATAAAATATTATCTAAATAAGCCTTCAGTTTAATGTAGAATTGATACATTATTCTTAGTTGATTTTTTGTGTTTGTGAAAAACTAAACGAATTTTTATGATGGTTGGTTGGCTGTATGGGTTTTAATGGCGCAAGGGCCAAATATGGCCAAGCTGCGCCAATCACTCGGTAATTCAAACCAACATTAAAAGCAAAGCAAGTTGTGCCAAATACAAGGTAATTTAATCCAACATTAAAATTCTAAAAGATATACATATAAACAGAAATTAAATTCAAAGAAGAGGTAAAAATCCCATGTAGTTTAAAAAGATAAATAGTGAAGAATGAGGTGGATGATTCAATAAATACGACAAATGGGGAGATGAGGTATTAAAAAAGCGATTATATACAGTTCTAAGACGAGGACAAGAAGTTAAAATATGATGAATAGTCAGGGGTTGTTGGCAATGATGACACATTGGGGCGGTTTCATTGAGCAATAGGTGTCTATGTGTTGCTATGCTACAAGTAAGGTAGGAACGGGATGCTGGGAAATACATAGGCTAATTTTTGAATTGAATAGGCATATTGAAGTTTGGATCATTCTAGGATCACCATTTGAAGCTGTCGCAAGAAACAGTCAAAGCCGTGCGGAAACGAGGCCGACCCAGAACGCGCCAGCCTAAAGAAGAAAAGGGCCCTGCAAAGAAACGAGCAAAGAAGGAAGTGGTGCCGAAAGAGCCTAAGAAAAGGAAAGCCCTGTACATGAACTTGGAAGATGAGCTAGACTGCTGTATCAGGAGAAAATTAAGAACTGGATATGTTAATGATCGGGCATTCAGGTACAGTAACCGCATTTTAAATGGAATTCTGCTATAATCTAGACTGAGAATTATCGACTGGCATTTTTAGTATCTAGATGAGTTTACTTTCTGTTTTTGCAAAGAAATACATTTAGTTTTTGGTTTGAATGGTCTGAGTAGTTTTTTTTATCTACCTGACAGATTTCCAGGTAGTGTACACATAATATAAAAATTCATAAAAAATCTTTACTTTGGAATTTTTTTTCAAATTTAAGGCATTGGGAAAACTTTAAAAATCATTCTCTACTGAAATAATTTAAAATGTATACTAAAAAAAAAGAATGTATACTAAAAAAAAGAATGATTTGGAAATTTAAATTTTCCTGGAGTCAAAACAAACCTACGAACCTTGGAAAATGTCCTTATCTGTCAGAGGATCAAGACATTTTCCTAACAATAACTTTTCTTGCTTCATTTTTCATTTGAAATTGTTATTTTTTATTTACATGGATATAATGAATTTGCCAAAAAATCTTAACATCTTAATAAATGCAAGGAATTATTATTAGTACAAGGACGAAGGATTACAAAATGTAAATTTAAAAACAGAAATAATTATATATAAAAAAAATTCAAATGTTGGATATTTTTAAATAGTGTTTGTTGATTGTAGGATGTATCACATTTCAAACTGTGCTGACAATTTTTTTTGCACCATTTTCCATTGGTAAATACTGAAATATAATCACATGGTTGTTAGGAATTCGGAAACAGCAGAATAGTACCTGTTCTTAAAAAGAATTTTGCTCTAACTTCAGAGAAGCTGTTTTGTATTTACATTTATTTTGAAGAGAAACTACCTTAAAAATCTATTTTTTAATATAATTTAATTTGAAATAAACATGTTTTGCTACGATACACATAAATTACTTTTTTTTCACCCAAAGAAATCTGAGCTAAAAGATGAAAATGTTGCATATTATTGTTCTGCAATAAAGCCCATGAGGATTGTGTATTTGTAATGTATAAACAGGCATTCAATGTTAACCTATTATTTTTATAAAAGGAGGTATATAGAATCCTTTAAATTTCATTTTAAAACAGAAAAAATTCTTGTATTCCAGGTGCTCAAAGAATGGTTGTGGGCACCGATTCACCTCAGATTCCAACCTGAACTACCACTTCAGCTCGCACTCCTCCGCCACAGAGAAACCCTTTGTGTGCCAGGAGTGCAGGGAGGAGTACCTGAATTGGCGGGCGCTCGCCATGCACCTGTGGAGGGACCATGCCATTGACATAGATCTCTACTCCTGCACAGAGTGCAATTATAAGGCGTTCAGCTTCTTCAAGGTGGAAAACCACAGGGTGGGTTGAGATGTGACTAGCTATTAGAGATCGTTCATTTTGATTTCAGTTTTAGTGATAGTTCATTTTGATTTCAGTTTTAGTGATAGTTCATTTTGATTTCAGTTTTAGTGATAGTTCATTTTGATTTCAGTTTTAGTGATAGTTCATTTTGATTTCAGTTTTAGTGATAGTTCATTTTGATTTCGGTTTTAGTGATAGTTCATTTTGATTTCGGTTTTAGTGATAGTTCATTTTGATTTCAGTTTTAGTGATAGTTCATTTTGATTTCAGTGATAGTTCATTTTGATTTCAGTGATATTTCATTTTGATTTCAGTGATATTTCATTTTGATTTCAGTGATATTTCATTTTGATTTCAGTGATATTTCATTTTGATTTCAGTGATATTTCATTTTGATTTTTAAATTAGATGAATGCATTTTTGTTTAATGGTAGCAGACAAACTTGTAACTTGGAATGAAATGGCGAAAACTTTTAAATGAACTGTTGGTGAACGTTTTATGTTGTAATGTGCAATTCTAAAAGTTTTATATTGATGCGACTGTGCATATTGGACTAAATATATATGGCTTACAGCATTATTTTTATCTCATAAATTAGGTTTTCTAAATATTTCATATAGATTGTGAAATCTTAATAAATTTTGGTCTAAAATTAATATGGATTATATTGTTACAAATTATTTCTGTCAATTGTATTAATTATGATTTAAAACTTCATAACTATGCATGTTTAATGTATTAAAAAATAAAATGCATTTCTTTTCACAATGCAATTACAAATTTATTTACAAAAGCTGTTAGAATGAAATTTCCTTCTTGGTTTTGACAAGTAATGAACTCTTTGCATTAAATAATGCCTAGTTATTCTCTTATCTACAGTATTATTTTTACTAAAAATTACTAAGTTAAGAGTTTAAATTATACTTATACTTAAAATTATACTTAAATAGTAACTAAAATCAATGTGTTAAACAGGGGTGCAGAAAATATCATGACCCCTGCAATTTCCAAAGCACACATTTTCTGCAACCAAACATTTCCCCAACGAAATTTGTAAGGTTAATTAAGTTTTCCCATAGAAAAAAATGTAACAATCAGTGGGATGAGCGGAAGAAATGAAAACTTCACAGTTCATGTGGACGGAAAGATTAATGTTGCATTCCGTAACATTAATAAAATAATGTAACAAAATATTTTTTTATCGATTTTCAAGATAAATATATCATTCTACTCTAATTGATAATTATAAAAAGGATGTGGAACCGTAAGTAGATATCTTCATCCCCAGGCAGAACAAATTTCCCCCGAACCTCATTTGGACATACTCTGCATCACTGGTGTCAAATACCTTTGTAAACCATAAACACTATCCCAAACACTTTTATTCAAACAAATGTTGTACTCCTGCTTCCCAATATAAGGGATCAATAACAATTCACATAGAAAATGTGTCTATTTATAAATCTTTAGTATTTCCATTGAATAAACTTGACATGTCTTATATTTCTACGCCAAAAAGCTCAAATCAATATTTTAGTACGACTGCATTTCCTACCTTTTAACATCCCTGTACTCACCTCTGCAAAATATTTCCCCACAGAAAATCCACAGCGACGAGCGCCCCTACGTATGCGAGACCTGCGGCAAGAGCTTCAAACAGATCAGCCAACTACGCAACCACATCGTCATCCACCTGGACAGACGCAACCTCCCAGAGAAGCGCTGGTACAGCGAGCAACAGTGCCACACCTGTGGAAGGAAGTTCTCTGACACAAAGTGCCTGCGTAAACACGAGCAGGCTGTGCACAGTCGCCTCAAACCCTTCGTGTGCTCGTTCTGCGGACACCTGAGCGCCAGGAAGGCCATGTTGGAACTGCACATGAGACAGCACACCGGGGAGAAGCCTTTTATGTGCGACCACTGCGATTATCGCACTGGAGATCATAATTCACTGAGAAGGCACCGGATGAGGCATACCGGAGATAAGCCTTATAAGTGCCCTCATTGCCCCTATGCTTGTATACAGGTAAGGAATTTGGTTTGTGTTTCGGTAAAGTAAGTTTTTGTCATGTGTATTGTTCTGGATATGTCATGGAAGCCTATTAACACGTTCGCTGCCGCTGGCGCGTCAGCATGGCGCTACCTCCCATGCCGGCGACGCTCTGGGACGACGATCGAGTATGATAAGTAAACTGCTTGATTTTTAGTTCGGATTTGGAGGTTGAACGATGAGGTTTTTGAGGCACGTTAGTGAAGCATTATTTTTATATTTTTAGTGCTTATTTCTTTTAAACTGTGACTTTATCAATATCGTTATGTAATGTGTGAATAATTTCGCAGAAAAATGATGAGAAGCGCTAGAGCGTCAGTGGCATACAGATGATAAGTTGAATGTGAGGTGCCACTGACGCTCTAGAGCGTCCGAAATTTTTTTACACTAAAAACACGAAAATAAAAGGTTTTTCCTTTTTTCTGGTTTTACTATTAAAATATAAGGAACGTTTTTAACACTTTTTTTAAATTCGGCTTCTGAGGATGGATATATAAATTTTGGTGGCAGCGAATGTGTTAAGATATTAATTCTGTGATGCTTTCGCCCAGCACAAAGCTTTGTTCGTAGACACAGGACACTATTGAGAACCCAGGAAACTATTTAGAACACGGGACACTATTTAGAACACTGGGCACTATAGAGAACACTGGACACTATAGAGAACACTGGACACTATACAGAACACAAGAGACTATACAGAACACAAGACACTCACAGTCCATTCATGTCACTCAACACACGTTCATTTACGATGCCTTCGTTCATCTTTTTTCCCCCCCACTACTTCATAAAGAATCCGACCCTTAGTCAACTGTATAAACTTTCGATTTTCATCATCCACATCAAACCGCACACATCTTCCTTTTTCAAACTGTTGTCCCTGTTCTCCTTAAAAACAATCACAAACCAGGCAAAAACAACACTTTCTCTCCGTATTATGTCATTTTTTCCACACCAGCGCCACTCTGTGAGTGGCCAGAGTAACATCTCACAAATTCAATGAAATGTTTCACATTTTACATGATATCTTAATAGTTGGTATTTAATTATGGGGTTCGTATGGTCCTTAAAAGTAATTCTAAACTCCTTATATTGGTTTCATGTCTATAAAGGCTCTTAAAAAGTACTTAAAACGAGTATAATTGTAGTAAAACTTTATTCAAATTGTTTTACCTTAACGTGAATTAAACATAATTTGGTACTTCTCTAAGTCAAAAACCTATCTTTTCAGCCGATAGCTTTTAGATGCTAATAATAAGTTTTGTAACTGGACGATTCATTTAGGACTTACTTCATTTACTGCACTATACATTGAAAAGCCCTTATTGATTTGCATGATTTTAATGTTTAGTTAATAAAAAGCAATAAAATCAAATACGAATAATTTTTCCGTTTCTAAAGACACATGCCATCTTTAAATTCTAGGCAATATCCTACAAGACCCACCTACGCAACAGGCACCCCGGCATGGACGGGCTCTACTCCTGCACCATGTGCACCTTCAAGACGGTGAGCAAGGAAAACTTCCAGCACCACACGGCCGACCACAAGAGAATGGCAGAGAGCAAGGCAGAAGACTCGGCGGCAGCAAACATCCCCCTTCCCGCACCTGAGCCCGAGATCTCCATGGAAACGCCTGAAGGACCTTCCTCTGTACAAATGCAGCTGACTGATAATGCACTGCAGCAGCTGGAAGGCATCCTGCCGGGAAATATCACAGCTGCACAGCTCATCTACAGCTGTTTGAACGCCATGAGTCAGGATGGCGGAGGGCCGGTTACATTGCCTCCTGGAGTGACTCTCAATATACCGTCTTCAGTGGATGGGTCTTTGGATGGTACACAGACCATTACAATTCAGGTGCCTTTCAGTTTCTCTATCTTAACATTTATTTTGAATTTAGCTTCTTTAGGGGAATTTGACCTCTTGGAAGTTTTTGATTCTTTGACTACGTAGGGACAGGCTTGGATCCTTAAATATGTACACAATTGAGGAGGATTAGAGGGACCTTATTAAACTATTTGAATTGATTTAATCGTATGATGTTAAAGACATAAATTTCAATGCGGTTAAAGAGACTAGAGGTCATTGTTATAAGTTATATGAATCCCAACTTGATCGAGACGACAGATAGGCCGTTTTATAAAATACAGATAAATCGAATAGCTTGCCTGAAGAAAGGGTTAATTTGTCAGGGGTGAAAGTTTTCTGTCTTAAGACAGATTTTTGCCTTTTTTATTTTTGTCCAAGGCGGAATTGGACATAGATAAGTGTTCCGTTTTTTTGATTTTGTCCAAGACGGAATGGATTGGAAAAAAATTACATAATTAATGCTTTATACAGTTGGCAATTATTAGAGAGAATAAAAGATAAGCAACAACTACACAACATCTCATTCCCTTATTAAAGATTAGGAAGTGATGTCACATAATTCAGAATAATGTTTTTCATCATTAGCCGATCAAGTTATAACCATGAGTGAGAATATATAAAGAGTCATAGAAGATGCATTTTTAAGTGGAGGGTTCATCCTTTGGCATGGGATTTAAAGAATTAAGGTTAATTAGTCAAGAAAAGACAACTTGATCGGCATTGAGGGATTGTTAGGATGCGCTGAACAGGACCAACCTTGCTTTACTTAGAATCTATAGTTGGTCCTCATTATTTGCCTTTATATTAGTGAGCTGGTTTACAAGGTTTCTGCTGCTAAAACATTTTTATCTTTGAGTATAGCAAACTGTCACAATCCATTACTTCTGATTGAGCTAAAAATACTTGTGTTGCTTCTGCTCTTCACTAAATACAATTGGCGCAAAATTTGACAACTTATTTCATTCAGGTACCCTCTGGTGAAGACGCGGAGCCCTACTACTTCACCATACAGCAGCAGGACGGAAACACAGCAGCCGTAATGGTCCCAGAAGAGGCGCAGCTGACAGAGCAGGACATGAGGGGTGCAGCTGAATCCCTGGATTGTGGGGTGATTGTGCCAGATCAGGAGGTTACCGAACCGATGAGGAGTGAGAATTCGGATTTGGTCATTGCCCAGATGGACTCGTTGTCAGAAGCAGGGCAAATGTGTTGATGACTAGGTGCTGTAGGGAGTCATTGTAAGAGATATTGAGAATAATTGTCTTGGTTGAGTGAAAAGGGTAATAAGGGGCTTGTGCGACAAAAATCGTTAACTATGAAATTTTTATTCTTTAGAAATATACAAAAAACGTGTGTTTGAATGCATTTAAATATGAAGAATATGTTAAAGTGAAGATGATGTGTGAAGTATTTATCTGAAAGATGCAGCTCTTGTACATAATGAGTGTTATGGCCGTTGAACGATATCAAAATTATTTTTATCTAAAATCATATGATTTTGTAGTTGACGCTCCTTGTCGTTTAACCCTTGGAATGTTGTTATCATTGTCTTCATCAGACCTATCCAACCGTGCTATTTCATACTATTACAGAAAGGTAGAAGAGTTTAGTATTTAAGTTTTTTTTGTGAGGTGGCGAAAAAGAATCTGCGGATGAAACACTCTCATCTGACAGAGTTCTATCCAAAATAATGATGCATATCTGACGTGTAATGCTATTGGACAAATTAAAGATGTGTGGTAATCTGTTGTAACTTCAGCCAAGTACAGTTATGTTCTGAAATTTGATATATATTTAAAAATTACTAGATTTCCATAACCATTTAACATGTTCGCTGCCGACCGTGCAATGGCGCATGATATGTTCTTAAAAAAATATGTAAAAGGCAATAGTCGACTGGCATTCTTTTAGACATCCGCAATGAAATAAAAAGCATTCAACAATTAACCATACATTTATATAGGAATGAGGGACCATACAAGCAGTGCTAAAAAAAATTAAATTGAGAGGGGGTAGAGACAAGAAATTTCCCAATTAAACTTGAAGGATTCAAAATTCCCAACTTAACGATTCGAAATTCTCAACTTAACTGTGTTAGATGCCAGCTCAGGTGTTGTCCTCATTATCAGATCATGGTTAAAAAATTCAATTTATTTTTCCCGGGTCTTTCAGATAGGCCCAGTATCAATGCCAATTGTCCATTGTGCAGCTCTAGTGCGACGTTTATTAACCAAACCAAACTTAACGATTTGAAATTCCCAACTTAACAGTACTAAAATTTCCCAGTTCCAACTTATCAACTTTTTTTATAGATTAGGTAATATTAAACAGTTCTCTCTATGGCACTGATTTGTTGCACACATGTTCCAATGCAGTGCCCATTCTGAAGTCTAATTTAAGGTTAATCTTACAAGTTGGGCAATTTCAAAACTTATATTGCTAATAATATTAATTTATTTCGGTCATAAATTTTTCCGACTCAGGTTTATAAAACTTGAATTTTCTAACTTTTTTTATTATTTTTTATTTCATTTAACTGTTTGACTATTGGGGGGTCATGCTCCCCCCAACCCCCCTGTGCGACAGGCCTGTCTACAAGCCTTCAGTGACCTAATAAGTTTGAGAATTAAATATTGTCTACGGTCATTTATCAAGTCAATGATTTGATATTCTTATTTTAGTTTCCAATACTTTTAAACTTATGCAAAACATGTCCAATTTGTAATTATAATTGTTTGTAGTTATTATGAAGCATAAATATATCACTTTTATATATTTATATATAGACGAAATTTTGTTGTTTCAAATTAAATCACTTATGGTGTAAAACCAGGTACGTAAGTTCATACTGGTAGACATATAAAGCATACTATTTTAATATATTTATTCATTTATGTGATGTTTTGATTTTTTACCATTTTCAACAATGCAAAAATTTTCATCTGTTTCATGAAATGTCATGTTGTCTATTTGTTTTTAATTATTAAAATATTTTATGTTTTTAATAGTTATATTTGTTAAAATTTACATATTAAATTTGGTATTCGTGAAGAAAACTGAATGTTTGAGATTTGGTATTGACATAGCTTTTTTTTTTAAAATGCACCATAATTAATTTTAACTAATTATTTTTATTATGACTGCAAATGTATACACTAAGACCAATTCCAAGACTAAGACCAACATACACACATTTTGTTTCAAATAACAAAGACAAATGTTTATAAAGAGGATTGTTTAAATTATATTTGGAGAAATATGACATGTTTGATGGACCCACCTGTGCAATGTGCACACAAGCAAATAGAGGGTCTATCGTTATATTCATGTAATAGGTAAAAAATTAGACACTGATTCAGGAATTTTCCATTGTTACAAGGCAGTGGTCCAGCAACTTCCACTGGACAGATCCCTTTTGCCAATAGCCCATTGTGCAGCTTTAATTTGATGTTAATTCAACCACCCATGCACAACCAGCATTTTGAAATGGTAGTGTTAGTTAGTATGTACTAGGCTTCATTGACAATAATTAGTAGCTTCATCTATAATAATAAAATAAAGAGTCTAAAATAAAGATCTTAACTTACTTTTTTTAACTTATTTGAAATAAACAATCATATTTTCATCCGGTGCAATGAAGTCTTTATTCGGTGATAATCATATGTAAAGATATTAATGCTAGCCTTAGAATTTTGGATGCAACCAATTTGATCAATAAAATCGGAACATCGCTACTCCGTGTTTTAAAATTCTTAATACTAATTCCTAAGTTGAATTAAACATTTCAAAATAAAATGTCTTAATTCAAAATATTTTAAATAAAAGGTTACTTTTATTTATTTTCAAAATAAATTGTCATCGGCGGCAATTAAGTTTCGCGGTAATATATTTCAAATGACTTTTGGTTACATCCCTAAATCTTTTTAATTAACTGATATTAAGGAAAATAAATTTAACTTAATAGTTTTTAATTATAATTGAAATATAAAATGTTATTGTAGGATAATATTGTGGGACTTAAAAAGTCCGATTGAAGGTTGGAAAGAGACGTGAATATAAGTAGCGGTGTATAGTTTTAGACATGATGATCGTTGCCAATTTAGAGCCTTTTTCTTCTAAATTTTTTATTATTATTTAATTTTGAATCTAAATATTAACTTTAAAATAAAATATGTAAAATATTTTTGAAATCCGTTCACTGATTTAAATTGAAGTTTTCCAAGTTTGAAAAATTTTCAATTTTTTTTTTAAATTTTGGGCAACTATAAAATGCTTCTAAAATAAAGATAAGAGCTTTTTTGTAGATTGGCTAATTACGAGTAATATTGGGAACCTTAGCGAAGTAATAACGATTTGAAATTGTTTGTAGAAACACTAAGCATGATATCCTCTGTAAATTTGCAGAACTTTAACAAATTAATTTGAATTACCATCAATTTGTAAAGGATAAATTAGAACTGTTGTGCAATAATTATTTTGTTATTTGGGGGACACATTTGAATTTGGTGTTATCTTGATTAGCCACCAAAAAAAAAAAAAAAATCAATGCAACTGAAGTTTTTTTTAATAGTATGAATTTTAAATTTGATTTTTAAATTTGATTAAAAATTTCGTCAACATTTCAATTTTAAGCACATTTTCTAAAGTAACATTTGTAAAAAGAATTTAGGTAAACTTTTTGAGATTTGTCCGATTTTTTATTTCATTATTAAAAGGCACTTTGTCATTGGAAAAATCTCAGATTGTTTGTTGTTTTATGAAGAATCGATGCTCAATAATCTAAAAAAACAGACAATTTCACCAAAATTTAGCATCTTTAACATGTAGAAAATTTGCGATATTCGTCAAACGGGGATGATATCACTCTATAGAAGAGATTATTATAACTATAATTTCGTCTTGTATCTGCCGAATGTAACCTTCAATTGGAGATCTTTTGATATTTTTTTTCATTCATGGAGGCCTTGAAATTGTAGAAATTCACTAAACGCGATCTTCGTTGGAAGGCTTTCAATCTTTTTGCATCTGATATACAAATTCATGTATTCCATTACTTCCTGTTTTATCATGATTTGTTTTGCACTACTTAACAAAATTGCATTACATTTTTCGAAAATATCATTTAATTCACGAAATTGCAGTTTAGAACTTGTCATTTTCAGTAATATATAAAAGGATTTATTTTTAAAGAAGCTTGTTTCTTTTTGTTAGGCTGGTATTATAATTCCAATTTAATTCTATTTTGTTTAACCGTTTATATATTTTATTAAATAAAATATTTTTATTTGAAATTTTCCTTTCTCACAAACCCTCCCACTTAAAAATAAAAAAGGCTTTTATTTAGCTTTTTAAAAGTTTCTAAAATTTCTTAATAAACTAATTTTTAAGGAAGTAAGCTAGTGTAATTTTTAATGATTTAGATTAACATGCTTAGAATAAGTACCAAGGCATGCTTTCTATAAATTTATTACTATTTAATAAACCTAGTTAGAATTAAAAGTTTAAGGAATTTTATATCCGTTAGACAGTGGCAACCTTCTTAACTGACTTCATTTCTCAAGGTATGCAAATTTGTAATACATCGTTAGTGTTTTGGTTTATTGTATAAACCACATTTTACTAAAAAATGCAACATATGAAAGTTAAGTATATATTGTAAAATATTATATAAATTGATTAATTTTTAATTCTCTTTTTATTTGCATATTTTTAACTGCTTTTAAATAGTCACATTTAAAGCCTAACAGTTTCGATTTATTGTATAAAACAAATATAAACAGTAAAAGACACTTTGAGGGTTTTTACTCCTAGAAAGTACCACCCCTGAGTCTACCAACTTAACAAAATTGCATTAAATTTTTCGAAAATGATTGTTTATGACATCTTATTTCTACTCAAAGACTATTTACAATACACAGTTATGAAATGATAGGATATAGGAAAAAACTATTTCTGACAAAAAGAAAGATATCAACTTATTTTTCTGCAGAAACTACCAATAACAAATGTAAATCTTGTTAAATATAATCATTTGCAAATCAATGTGTTTGTGTTATTTTCTGTTAAAGCTTATTAAATTAAAATTTATATCTTTTACATAGATGCAGCTTTAAACCCTCTGATAGCAAAGTTCAATTTTTTTTTTTATTATTTCTTAAGCTCATTTTATATGATGTACGTTGACATACCTTCAAACATTGCATTGGACGTCTTTTGTAAGTTAATATGAACATTGACTGCTTCAATTTGCCTTTAAAATTTTTCTACCATCAGAAGAATCGCGATAACAAAGGGTCCTTAAAAACGTTTTTTGGGTCCTTAAAATCTGCTTAAAAAGTCCTTATTTTTTTATTTTGAAAAAGAGTGGGAACCCTGAATTCCACATGGAATCGGCTTTTGGGGAAATAATATACCATTGTTCTACTTAAAAGGAGGCTACTTACGTTATAAGAAAAGTGAGACTGGTTGACCAGGCCGATTGTTAATCCATTACCCCTGTGACATTTGTGTACCGTGAAGAGAGGAGTGTCGCCTTAAGTAGTTGCAGCATGCGATTTTACCCTATAACTCCACGGGTAATCTGCCTTTGGGGTAAAATTACCTATCATTCTGTAGATGAAGGTGGGCCGCGCCAATCAGAGTGGCCATTTATCCTTTCTCCCTCTTTGTACCGCGTGGAGCCTAAAAGTATTCATTAACCAAAACTTACGGAACAGTGCAACCTGTACCTAACCGAATATTTTTTAATTTAGAAAGATATATATTTGAGAATTTCTGGACGGTTTTAGTACCTGGAAAAAGGTTTACAGTGCAAGGGTAAATGTAATAAAAAAAAGTATATTTGTTTGCACTGTCCTGTGTCGCGAACTAACTCAATATCTTATGAATACGAGATAAGGAAAACGACTGCCCCCCAGGCACGTAGGTATATATTTTTCATGGGGGGGGGGGGGGTTCAGTGACTGAACAACGGATTTCTTTACTTATCTTCTCCCCCTTCCCGAGGGGGGGGGGGGGGGTTAAAGCACCTAAAGAAATCCTTTTTTTTTTGGGGGGGGGGGTCTCTTAGAGGGGGAATCCTTACCCCCCCCAAAAAAAAAAATATCTATTTTTATGATTTTTACAGTAATTCGGTTTTTAGTTTTTTTTTATTTGACTTACAATGGGAGGGGTTTGAACCCGCTAAACCCCTCCCTTGCCTGCTGCCCCCGTATTCTACGAAATAAAAAGCAAGGTTTCGTTTCAATGATTGGCGTATTTCATCATACCATTACTAAAATAAAGGGATCATTTTAAGAAATTTACTTATTAAACTCTTCAAAAAAAAAAAAAAATCTGCATAGCAATGCATTCATAAAATGAAATTAATCTATACAAGAAAAAATACATTTTTTTTTTGTAACCGGGTTATTGGGCATCCAAATGAAATTGTAAATGTCAATGAAGATGAGGGTATAGTCTGGCTCCGATTAAATGGCGGTTGGATGACGCCCAGTAATACTGATTTTAGCGAATCAACAATCGAGTTTACCAATCGTCTTTTTCAAACCATGTAAACAAAGTGACGTCACAGATGCCATTTAACCAGAGCCGAACTATAAAAATAAAACAACCATTTACAACAAAAATCAACACGCCACACAGGCTAAATCATACTTCAACGCCTCGAAGCACAGCACAACAGTCCTTCATTGTGTCTCTCCAAATTGTAAGTAGGACACTCCAACGGCGCTTTTTCAATTTTGTGACACATCAATGTCCTCATCGGCCTCCTCAATGGCACACAACTGAGGCCTGAAGAACAACGCATCCCAAAGCTCCCAAAGTCGGATCTGATGTTCATTCCAAAACTCAAAAGGAAGATGCATTAAATCGGGCAAGTTCACGTCTGCAGGCGGATATTCGACAACGGAGAAGGTCACACAAGAGTTTTCACCTGACATTATGAATAAATAAATCGCCACCAAGTATTTCAATCGTATTCAAGAAATTATTAACCGCAAATATCTCGTTTAACTTCGAGATGCTTCTTTTACCAAGTTAAAAAATTAACGATATTCAACTTGGCATACTGTACGAAACGAATATTTTTTTTATCATTAGGTGTATACCGTTGTTGAAATTTTTACTTTGTTGTATTTATGATACAAAATATTGCTACTCCAAAAACTATAATTGTAAGCAAATTTTTAAGAAAGTAATCATAACAATCACATAGTAATCACAATAACGTTGTTTCCACAACGATATTTTGCACTTTGATTTTAATTTATGCACAACATGCAACGAAAAATATTTAAAATCAAGCTATATGGAGTATCGATAGAAATATGCAGTAGTGGATGTCAATAGCGAATTTATCACGTACAGCAACTTTATTAAAAAATAAATGCCGCCCACTATCAGGCAGACAAACCCTTACAAATTAATCTACATTTCCGTAACGTGTTAATAAACGAGCGTTTTTATATTTAAACAGATTGAAGTAGGGCGCGCAGTCACACCTATTTGACCATTTTCCAAGCGAAAATATCAACTCATTCAGGTACAGCGGGGACCGTCCTGAAACCTTTAACGTAAGTTATAGTTACCCTAGCAAAGGAGCAGTGCCTCATACCGATTTAACCGTGCACTTGGCATGTTACAAATTAAATTAACTAGTCAGATTTAAAAAAAAAAAATCATTTTATATTAGTGCATGAAATACAATACATTTAAAATGATTTTTTTTTGTCCGGAAGTAACTTAAAAACGACTTGACGGTGGGTCATGAAATTTGCACCAGTTTATTTATCCAATATATAATTAATAAATATCTTCACTTTCCATCTCTCACACTCACGCACGCATCCACTGCGGTTCAGTATCGCCTCCCCCTTAAAAATGGAAATATTTCCAGTAATAGGCAGTTAATATTCGATTTGATGACACACGAATGAATGCAATTGTGTCCTTTTGTACTAGGATTACACATCTATTATATAAAACTTTGGGGGGGGGGGGGGGGGGGGGAGGTGCCAAAAAAAGATTTTTCGGTAGGACCCTACGCAGAACCGTTAAGCCATTAAATTTTTTCCCGTAGACATTACTTTAGGTAATTTATATTGTGGATGTTTCATTCAAAATATATTAGAAGCTTGTTAAATTTATGTTATTAGCATCTGCGATCAAAAGTATTTTTCGTCATTTAAGACAACTTTCACGAATGTCATTTCACTCAGCCCCCCCCCCCCTTCCCCCTCCCCTACCTCGTTAGAAATTCGTTTTTAATATCAACAACGTTTAAGCGATGCCTTTTAAAATTTTTAATAAAAGTTCTCGGAAATTGCTACAAATGAAATTGAGATCTTAAATAATATCTATGCTTTTGTTGCCTAAGTCATGTAATGGTAATAGCTAGAACTTGGTTTGCAATGTTCGAGTTTTTAATCCCAACCATAGCCCATATATAAAATAAAAACTCAGTAAAGCTGATTTTCCAAAAAACTTCCAATTCCAGCGTACTTCAGCTTATTTCGTTACGTAAAATACACATGCGCAAAATTAGTAATTTTTTTTTCTATTTGTATTTAAAAACTAATTTAAAATATTAAAAATATATACATTTCCATTTTGACCGAAACTGTCATTGAATTTTGAGACTTATGTCATCGATCAACCCGAATATTGTGATCTTATGTCAGTGATTACCAAGAAATCGGGTCTCGGTAATCACTGAACACCGATAAGGGAAACAAGCTAAGATAGTGGCACAGAAGATAAAATGGCGCTTACACTTTTCACGCAATTTATGCACGTCCCCCTTATTGCGGGGGTGTCAAAAGGTGCTTATGAAACACCTCACGTGCAAATAGAAAGACACGTTCTTCTTACAACAGTGGGGGTGTGCCGCCATTGTTCCTTAATTCGAGGGAGGGACGGAGCGGGCCATTCCAGATCTAGATGAGAGCTCTTTGCACAACACCAGTAATAATTTTGTCATTCGAGATACCTGCCACAATAGGGATAGGGGCAAAGTTTCTGCCTGCAGAAAGGAACCACTAAAGAAATTTGGCAGAATATTTGCTTTTGGAAAGTTAAATAAAGCTTCTGGAATAAGATTCCTACGCTGTTGGAAATTCTTCCGCAAAAATAACTAAATGATTACTTATAGATTATAGTATGTGTTCCCATCTGTCAAATAGATTTTATTTTTATTGTTTATGTTTCGATTAGTTAATTCATCGTAGTGATTAAATTTAATATATATATCCATTGTTAAAAATAGATATTTGAAAATATGTAAAATGTATTCATTTTTGTGTACATTCAATAATTATAATGGGTCAGAATACAGAAATTTTAATTTTGAAAAAGACGCACTCAAAAATGAGTACATATGAGTTGATGCTTGCCTACATAAGCTGACTTCATAAATCACTTTCAATAAATATCGACAATTGAAACCAAGTCTTACCGGATATCGAACACAGATCCTAAGCACTGCAGTCCAGTTTCTTACCCGTTAAACTACCAGGACGAAATTAATGTTAAAATGGTGTGGCAAAAGAACAGGAAGTAAGATAATTGAGTTTCAATAATTCAGTTTCTATTTAAGCAATCGCATTCAAATAATGTGGAAATCCACCTTCTGAACAACTATTTTAAGTTTGTCGGGTTTTATTAAGATCGCTTGAATAGAAGCTGAGAATATTAAATCCCATTGTTCATTTTAAAGAAAGTACGGTTATTTAAATTTGAGTACATCATCGCTCATTTATAATGCAACATATATATATTTTATATATGTTGTTATATATATACATATATATTTTATATATATGTTTTTATATATGTTTATATATATACTTAAAGAAAAACAAGTAGGTTCAGGTACTCATTTTTAAGTACCTTTTTTTTACAGTGATGTAATCACAAATTGTTAAATGATGGTCATTGTTTGGCGGTATCAAATATTTAATTTGGCATAATAAAATATTTTCCCCAGCTACTTCGCTTATATTTTAAACAAGTCGCTTAGCTTTAGTAGCAACAAACAAAGCATTTAAAATATAGAAAAAATATTTTTTTTATGTGTAGTTAAAAAGCCAAAAAATAACTATCCCCCAACACCTTGTATTATAATTTCTGGGACTTATTATTTATTGGGCAGCGAAAGTCGAATTCGTAATATTTGCTACCAGACATTGGAATTTCTCCTCTTGATTTCCAGTGTGCCAAACGACGATAAAAAAAACAATTAGAATATTCCTTAATTGTTTTTTATCGTTGTTTCGCTCAACTTAATAGTTCAATAAAAATTCTTGGAGTTGAATTAATGATAATCAAAAAGTGGACTTTTTCTACAAAATTGCTCATTTCAGGAAACTATGGCATCTTAATCGTAAAAAGTGGTAGTAAAAACTAAACGGAATAATTTAATTTTTTTTAAAAAGAACTCAGAAAGTTCTAGGAAAATATGTTGTAATACAATGTATATATGTAACAGTGTAGCTTTTTTTTTGTGCAAATGTAAAAGATACGATTAAGATGGGATATGGATGTTTTAACAGCACCAGTTCACGGCAAAAACTTTTTCGAAATTTCGTAGCCGAGTTCAAGTGTTCCAAAGTCTTTTGGAGCATTGACATTTCTTATAAAGTGTGATTCAACTTGATTGTCTCGAAAATTTCATCTCTCTCGAAAATAAGTAATTAAAATCTAATTACCATAAAGACAACTGAAGATTTGCAGCTCAAGAAGATTATTCCAAATACATTTCTCCACAACCACCTTTGTCTTGAATATGGAATACACTGTCATTTCCAGTATATTGGGGAATTTGGAATGATCTAAAATGAAAAAGTTAATTAATAGTTTGCAAATCTAAATTCGTATTTTAATTAATGTCACATACTTCAATTAAAATTTTGAATTTTAATATTGATCTAGAGATTTAAAAAAATCCCCCCCCCCAATTTTTTTGTTTTTTTGAATAATTCAAATTCACGTGTTTATTCATATATATTCCTTAGGTAAATAGAACGTTTAAATAAATAAAAATAAACGTTATTGAAACGCATAGTGGCTTTATATATATTTATCTTTTAAATTTTTTCTTCTGAGCAGTTTCCAATAGTGCAGTTTTGGTATTTTTTAAAAATATTTTGCATTAAATTGTCTTTTTCCATTCCAAATTTTTCTCTCTTTCTTCCCCCCTTCTCTCGATGAATTTTTGCATATTTGAACTTAAAAAACAGGAAGGTCATTGTCTACATGATATTTCGAAAAACCACCCCCTTTTTACCCCTTAAAGCAGAAATTACTTCTTTCTAAAAATGCCAGATGGCGCTTTAGATAGTAAAATATATAAAACAATCTTTAAGCTCTATTTTCTCTAATGTGTTGGTTCGTTTCAAAATGCCCAACTCCCCACAATTAAACTACGACGACGGTTGAATTCTTCCACTACGGAACGTGTTACAAAGCAAATTATTGTTATTACTGCCCTCCAACACCACCCACGAACCTTGAGTAAACACCTCAAAAAGCACCAGACGGAGAGTGGCGATTTTACTTCATCTTCGTCTCCTCAAACCTTTTTGTGTGAGCACCACTCTCCCCTTTCCATGCGCCCGACGTCTTTTATTACACGCACACCACCAGAACACAAGGCACCACAAAAAAAAAAAAAAAAAAAAAGATCAAAGGCGATGACAGGAACGCGGCAAAAGAAACCGATTAACGCTTCACCTCAAGAGGGGTTGGATAGAAAAAAAAAGCCTTGTTTTTCTAACAGATCGTATAAAGTGTTGTTGGAGTCCAAAGTGCTGTCCTTTTGTTGTTGGGGATGCCTTCAAAGGAGGTGTGGGGAAGAGGTATTCGGAATTAACTGCCGTTTAACGATCGGGTTTCGAGTGGTTGTGGCGTGGAAGAGCTCGTTGTGGATGGAAAGGAGTGAGAAAAGCAATTAAGATTCTTTTACAGCGGGATGTTTGAGGCTGTGTGGAATGTTTACACAAGAACAATCCAAAGGTGATGTGTCTGGATAGGGACAACAGGGACCAGGGCCATTGGGAACCGTTGTTTGCAATGTTAAAAATTGGTACTCAAATATAAGTAAAATTAATTAATTTTTGATTACATTCGATGCTTATCATAGCTCCGTATACGTAAGTTTCATTTTTGAAAAAGACGAGTACAATGAATAAAAATGAGCATTTGCTGGTTTACATAGGCTGCCTTCATAAATCACTTAAAAAAAATATCGACAATTACAACCAAGACTCACCGAGAATCGAACCATATCCTCAGGCAAAGAAGTCCAGTGTCGTTTCCGTTGTACTACCAGGGCGATGTGAAGAAGTCACAAACAGAAGAAGTGTTACAAAGGTGTGCCAAAAGAATCGGAAGTAAGGTAATTGATTTGTAATTACTCAGTTTCCATTTGAGCAATCGACATCAAATAATGTGGAAAACCATCTTCTAAACACCTATTTTAAGTTTGTCAGGTGGCTTTATCAAGATGGCTTGAACAGAAGCTGAGATTAGCAATATTAAATCATACTGCTCATTATTTAGAGAGTACGGTTGCTTAAATTTGAGTACGCTCATTTACGACGCAATTGTACTCAAAGAAAAACTAGTTGGTTCAGGTACTCATTTTTAAGAACGTTTTTTTACCGTGTGGTGGAGATGCGATTAGAGTAATATTTCAGCAACTGGAACAGTGATGATCCATCCGGAGTGATTGTGCTGAAATCGAAAAAAGTCCGTCTCATAGACATATACAGTATTTCGTTTTTTTAACGTTTTATTTACGGACTATCACCATTGTTTGCGTTTTTCCAACTAGTACAATGAAAGTACAGTCATGTTGGTGCATGAGATACCGATATATTTATTTCGGCAAAATGTGAAGCTTCATAGTGTCAAATTCAATGTGAAGTTTTCAACAGAACCCTACATATATTTAGCAATGCACCAGCATGTCCACGCATTTTTTTAATACCGAATTCCTAAATATCAAATTATAAGTAACGATGTGTTTTCATCTTAAAAGTATCGCATTATCCACAAAATTATTTCTACAAATCAACAACTGTACAATTGACTGTACAATACGCATCAAAATCTAATACCTTAAACCTAGTTACATGGTTTTATCCAATTTTAAACCTGATTTTAAAAACATTTTTGTTCTTAATACTTAAAAATACTTCTCAAAGTAATGTCTTGGATATTTACTTTTAATTTGGTGATGCTGTTCAAAGTAGGTTAGATACAATAAAGTTCAAAATTGAGTTTTTAGCGGTTTTTTCTTTTTTTTTGCTAAAAGAGACTACATATTTTCTGGAAAATGAGCTCAAGTTTTCTATTATTTAAGGATTTTAATTTGATATTTTCAAAACGATTCAATGGGGATGCATAACTTAAAATCGATTATTTTGCATAAACTGATATTGTGCATGTCGTCCCACTTTCAACGTAAATGGATTATTAGTTAACTAAACTTAATGTTCCAAAACCCATCAAGAAGAAAATTTACTTTTTTTTTCATTCTTTTCGGCGTAAAATTATTTAAAAGCTAAAGCATAAAATCTCTTAAATGTAAAGTATTGTTATGCATTTTCATTTTATAACGAGGACTCATGCATAAATCATGTAAAAGTACTGTACCTTGAATGTATATTTTATAATTTAAGACCGAGTGTAACATAATTGAATTTTACCTACTTATGACGTTTGTATTGTTTGTATGTCTGCCTTTAGTCTATAATTCATTGTCTTAAATCAGACACTCCATTTGAAGCCAAATATTAATTCTAATAAAGTTAAATACATGTGATTAACAGCATTAATAAACTCAACATTAAAAGTTAGCAGTTTAATTTAAAAATACTTTCTATTGTTTAGTAAAAGATCGTGCCACAATAAGTGAAGGTGCCTGAACGCAAGGCCATTAAAACGTTAAGAAACATAGATATTTTTTATTTGATGGTGCCGATGGACCTTATTTAAAGAAACTATTTTCTTCTATTAAGATACATAAAAACAAAAATGGACAAATTTAGAAACTTCTTGAAACATGAGAAGTGTTTTAAAACTATTTGATTTTCGTGTTTCAAGTTATCTTACCAATGCTTTTATACAAATATTCAAACTTTGTATTTCAAATTCAAAACATGTGGTCCTGTATCCCCCCCCGCTCTTACCAGCCGCTACTGCTATTGTTATAATAACAAAACATTTTACAATGATCTACTCGGTTTACGCGTTTCAGAATTATGTGCCAATTACCAACAATTCAAGTTATATACCATCTAGATTTAGTTTCAAAATTTCTCGATAGATGGCAGCACCAAATCTAGATGGGTGTGCAAAGAATTAAAGACGCTGTACTCATATGAATAACGTTGACAACGTTGTGTCTCGCAATATGAGTAATCTAAATGAATTAGTCAATTAAATGGTGGCAGAAACGCTTCATTTTGCCACGATGTGGATAGAGGGATCACCATTTGCAAGCTTTTAATAATTTTTCTTGAATAAGTTGGCAGCCAGTTGTTTTCAACTATCAGTACTTGAGAGAATGTGGTAACATTTTGGGAACATTTTAAAAGAACTATAAACAAATGGACGAAGTAAATTTTGATAGAAAAATACACAAACAACTTTACATTAACTGCGTAACGTATTCATATTTAAAACTGAAAGGCGTATATGTTGTCAAAATATGTATTATCATATTTTTATTAATATTTTGGTTGAAATATATATTAATATTTTACTATAATTACGTTGCTTTTAAGTTAAGTGTATTACTCATAGTTCTTAGATAACTCAGTCAAACGTTGGCTGTCTATTTGCCACTTCAATCCGAATTTTTCCACCCATATAAATCAGAATTGACAGCATTTTACATGTTTAATTATCAGGCTTTAAAATATGTTTCATTCATAAATAACAAAAAAAGTCGATCTAAAGCCATTGTTTTCGGTCCACTACTATTGACGTATGAAAACGACACAAACGTCAAACAACTCATATTGCTTGAAACATTAGTAAATTGAATTTATACTAAGCAATACAAGTCCAATCAAAGTAATCAATAGTAATAAAATTTAACCCACAAATATGCATTACAAACATAATTCGCAATTTGGATTTCAGTAATTCCCGCCCCCCTCCCCCTTGTCAATAAGCTAAAATTAAACTCGGCCTAAAGACTATATTCCCGCATTGTGGGAAAATTTAATATTTTTGCTTATGTAACTTTTTATATATGTAGGAAAAAAAAATATCGAGGTTTAGACTATAAAGAGCGCGTCTATGATACAAAATAACAAATAATCCCTTTTCCAATTTCGGTTGGGGATATAATCCTAAATAAGGCTTGTCATTAGCCAATCTAATTTGTAAACCTTTTAACATAGAAAAAAAAAATTCCTATCATCTTGGAATATCTCATTTATCAGTTTATAAATGCCGGTACAGAAATATTCAGAGGTATGGAAAATCTCCCCATCACAATAATAAATTGGTTTTTATAATTTTGTTCTTTTCAATCGGTCATAACTTCCATACCCAAATTCGCCCTTATTAAATTACCCATCTTTAGATGTGTTCAGAAACTTGCACTCTAAAAGAAGAGTGGTATCGCTATGAAATCCAGTTACGCAAATTTTTGGTTCGTTGGATTTGCGTTATATTTAAGTAGGTTGGATTGTTTCCCGTTGCCAAAAAAATATTTAAAATTCATTCATTCACAAAAAAATGCCATTTCTTTTAAATAGATAATAGCATTTAACCGATAAAATAGTTCCAACTTAAAACACTAACTTTTGCTTAAATTATTAAGCTTAAATATAATTAAATTTTAAGTCTTTAATTACAAATTTAAACTGAAACATGTTTTTTTGTACTACAAATAAGGTATTCATTATTTATTAATTTTTCTAAATATTTCTCAACTTCAAGCTTCTTTGAATTATTATTGAATTTAATTATTTTATTCGAAATAACAATAAAAAAAACCTCTACTACATTTTCAGATAAATAATATTTAATCAAAATATTTCTTGATAATTGAAATATATAATCATAAATAAATGTGCATATTTGTTATTTGTTTGAATACGACTTTAACGTATATTACAAAAAATAAAAGATATTTAAAATTCCGTTTAGATTCTGTTAGATATATAAAAGACATTTATTGTTACGCAAAAAAACTTTAACTTCAAAATTTAAAATTTGTTAAAGTAGTCATTAAAAAAAATGAATTATCTGACTTTACTATATATAAGTGGTTCTCAATCCGTGGTCAGCAAACCACTGGTGGTTCGCTAGAGCATCTGAAGTGGTTGGCAGAGCTTTTGTCCAATCAAAATCTTTTTGTTTTGCTTTCGCAAAAAAAAAAAAAAAAAAAAAAAAACATCCGATATGTTTTAAAATGTATTTTTACGCCAAAATAATCAAATTAGGAAATCCTCACATTTCCGCATAAAATAAATTCATTTTTGTGCATTAGTACCCCATTTTTATACTTTCTTCTACATTATTTTTAAGGATTTTATAACCGGAAATGAATAATTTTTTATATTTTGTTGAAAGAAGTACCATTTTTCTTTATGATGTCCCTATTGTGAATTTATTAATATTTGTATGAATTTGTATTTTTTAAAAATAAAACTGCAAGGAGAATCCATCTACCTGCATCTTTGAAAATGTATCTTTAGAGTTTATCCACATTTTTAAAAGTATGCTGTATTACCCATGAACACTGAAGGTGAAACAATTTAAGTTTAAACATTCTTATTATTATTTTAAGTCAAATAAACACGCATGATTTTATTAGTTTCTAAAGCTACCTTATCTAATTAGAAATAAAATAGATTTGAATAGTTTGAATATTAATTAATAAATTATTGAAGCATATAGTGTTTAATATTTGAATTGCATGTAGTTTTTCTTGCATGTAGTTAAAGTCGGATAATTTTTTTTTGAATGACTACTTTAAATTATACATATATTTAGCCAACTGTTTTTTTTATATAAAGTGGTGGTTCGCGGAATGTTTAACTTTGAACGTGGTGGTCCGTACAATGTCTATCAATTAACTCGGTGGCCCGCGCCATCCAAAGGTAGAGAACCAATGCTCTGTATGAATTAATTAACTGTAATTTAAGTTAAACTAATAATATTAATTATATTAACAATTTAAATATTAATTATTTTTTATTAAATATTAATTATATTTTATTAAATATAAATTATTTTTTATTAAATATTAATTATATTTTATTAAATATAGATTATTTTTTATTAAATATTAATTATTTTTTATTAAATATTAATTATTTTTTATTAATTATTAAGTATTTTTTATTAATTATTAAGTATTTTTTAATTAAATATTAATTATTTTTTATTAAATATTTTTTTTATTAACAATGAATTATTTTTTATAATATTAATTATATTTTATTAATTAAAAATAATTCTTTATGGATGGGGAAATTTTAATTATAGTGTGAGTTTATATTAAATATAATAATTATTTCATCTTTTAGTAACCTAAACTTCGTATTTAATTGATTGATAGTGAGTTTCCTTACAATACAGGGAGAGTCGATTGAACAGCTACTACCTATGATTAACACATAGAGAATGGCGATTTTCGATTTAGAAGTACCGATTTAACTGAATGTAAAAGATACTGCTACACCTCGACTTTGTTGAAGTCGGCTCACGATTATTCGTGTGAAGCAAGCATTTATGTATTTTATAAGCCTTTATTAATTTATGGTCCTTTTAAATGGATTTTTTTCTCTGTATTGTCCTTACAAATGGCTTATTTTACTCTGTATTTTCCTCATAAGTGGTTTTATTTAGTCTCCTTACAAATGGCTTCTTTTAATCTGTATTGTCCTCATAAATGACTTCTGTAACTCTGTATTGTCCTTATAAATGGCTTCTTTTAATCTTTATTGTCTTTATAAATGGCTTCTTTTACTCTGAATTGTCCTTAAACATTTCTTCTTTTACTCTGTATTTTTCTCATAAGTGGCTTTATTTACTGTTCTTACAAATGGCTTCTTTTAATCTGTACTGTCCTTATAAATAGCTTCCTTTTCTCTGTATTGTCCTTATAAACGGCTTCTTTTACTCTGTATTGTCCACATAAATGACTTCTTTTACTCTGTATTGTCCTTATAAATGGTTTCTTTTACTCTGTATTGTCTTTATAAATGGCTATTTTTACTCTGTATTGTCCTTATAAATGGCTTTTTTTTTAATCTGTATTATCCTTATAAATGGCTTTTTTTGTCATATTACCAAAAATATCTAAATACGTAGATGAGTTTATACACAATTTTCTACATAAAGTTGGTTGGTTGGATCAATGTCACACTAGAACTACACAGTTGGCTAATGGAGATTGATCGGGATCTATCCTTAAGAGAAGACACGGACACACTAGAGTAATATTACACCATGGTCAGATGACGAGGACAACAGTTGAGCTATCCTCCCACACACCTCAGATAGGTACGAGGACTTCAAAACACGACAAAATAAATGCGCACGAATACCCATCCCATTACACGGTGTTTTTTTTTTGAGAACAGGAACGAAGATGGCAACCCCCAGATCACAAGCTTAATATACTGTCAGAGACGATATTCGGAACTCCAACCCACGATTATGAACCCCGAATACTTCAATATTGGACCACCGATGGCTTTTTATGCTGGAAAGTGAAGCTTTTTTCTGGGCGATAAACAAGTATGTACTTCGGCCGCAATCTGTATATTCCCCTTTACGCAATGGGGGAAAGAGAGGGGGGGGGGGGTATTGTTTTATAATTTTTCTCGATATTACATTGTTATTCACTGCATTTAAATAAGAAAAAACACCGGAGAAGAATGAAGGAAAAAGGTTAAAAACGATAACCAATTAGCACCGACATCCTACACAAAAAATTCAAATCAGGTGCAACTCCCTACAAAATTTTGACGCCTATTTAACGCGCTTCGGCTTCGTCAAACCATTGACCAAAAAAAAAATGTAAGGGAAAGAAAAAAAAACTAGAACTCGACTATCGAAAAAAAAAAAAAAAATAGAGATAAAATAATAAAGAAAACGGACAGGAAATCTGGGAGGTTCACAAAGGCGGCAACCACCGACCACGAATCATAAATCATTAACGAAAATTTCTCCATTACGGACCTTTACTTCACTTTTATGCTGCCATCACAAGAATAAAAAAAACTATATTTTTTTTTCATCCTTTCCTTTTTAGTTTTATAGGGGCGCAAAAGATGCACCCAACCAAATAAATGAAACAAAAACAAAAATAGTTTAGTGGAGGGGTAAAAAAGAAGAATAATAAAAAAATAAAAAAAAGAAGATCGGGAAAAAGCGAGCGACGCGCTTAGTTTGGGTGTGTTCCACAAAATTGTCAACCTTTAAAAATGTGGCGCGCTGTTCTTCATCCCCGTTGAGTTGTTTCCCGCCTAAAAAGCAACAAGAAAGAAGAGGAGCGATTGGCAGTTTCTTCTTCTTCGGACGTGATCGGGGTTCGAGATGGGTTGAGTTGTCGCAATGCTGCCTAGCCCAGTGTTATAATTACGGAGCCTCTTCCAGTGTGCGGCTGTAAGAGTTTAAAAAAAAGAAAAAGATAAAAAGAAGAAGATTCGTCTTTTTAACTCCAATAAATATATCAACGGCCGAATTCCGCTAGGTATCAATCGTTTTCACAACTTGCCTCTTTTCAAAGGGAAAGTGTCTCGATTCAACCAAACACTTCCCTTTTTTTTTCCTTTTTCATTTACTTCTAGAAGTGTTATGGATAGAAAAGGAGCAATTAACTATATTGTTTCCTGATGTTAGTTTAGAAATGGCTATAGTTTAAAAATGCAATGTGACATGTTTTAAAATATAATAATCTAAGTATTTGAAAAAAATTAATTGGTTGGTATGAAACAAATGAACATATAGACCTCCAACTTTGCCTTAAATTATAAAATCCGAACAAAATAAGCTTCGCAAATTAGCTTTGTAACCAGCGTATCCATTTATGTATTATCTTATATGTTTGTCCTATTAACATATCCCCGTCACCTGTATCTATTTCATATTCCCGTTACGTGTATATATTGTTCCCGTTAATACGATTGTAACGCCCTCTATATATTTTATGTCGCCCTGCTCTGTGCCGGGATGCGTCAGTCTTGTAACTGCCCTCTTGCGGTGTATGCGTATTTAGGTTCGTCCCTCCCCGAGTTTTCTATTGTAACGTTAGGCTTATGTGATTCAAAATGTTTATGTTCAATCCTTGAGCAGTTATTTAGTCTATACGCCTTATAGCTTGATAAAAATGTTAATTGAAGGGTTTGATGTAAAAAGGAGGTAGCTCCAATTATTCAAGTTTGCAAAAAACCGTAAAAAACGTTTGAAAATTGAAAATTCTAAGTTGTGTGAAGATATTATTTTTGATCAATGTTCTTAATTGTTCCTATATATTATGACAGTATTTCACTCAAAAATATATCTTCTCCAGATGACGTGGCACATGTTGGATTGTTGGAGCTACCTCTTTCGTGCAACCAAATAGATGCTCTGTCTACCTCTATGAAAAATATTTTAAAAAAAAATGCAATTTACTATAATATTTTATTTAAAGAAAACTTCAATTGAAATATAGCATATAATTTGGCTTTAAAAACAGAAAATTACATTTTTAATCATCACACTCCCCCTCTGTAACGTCCGGATCATCTGCTGCGTGGTCATCTATTGAGTAACGCGAAAACTAACGATTGGAACTACATCTTTCTGGCACTAAACGAACAAGCTTTTTTCCCCCACAAGATAGTACATGTAACTCCAATTTCCCCTAGGTTGGAGCTACATCCTTTTTGCAGCAAACCCTTCAATTGAAGAGATGAGTGGAAGAACCAGGTAGCTCCACTTTTCGAAAATTGCCCAGGAAGGACGAAAAACACTATTTTCACATCGTATAATACAATTCCTTTATAGCCAGAAACAATTTAAAAATCTCTATATTCATTCCTTAGAACTGAATGGTTCTTCCACCAATCGATAGAGGGGTTGTTTCTTTATAGGAAAATAATAATAATAAAAAAAATTAAATCAGAAAAAAAGTGGAGCTGCCTGGTTCTTCCACTCATCCCTTCAATTAGAATTTGAAGGAATAGATTCTTCTTCATCAGAGCAAGTGACCGAAATTATTTAACTCATGAAGACTGTGTACAACCGCTCGATTTGCATAATAAACCTTATAAAGCTACACAGTAGTGTGTAGTTTCTTTTAATATCACACAATGGGGTACAAGAGAAGCAATGTGATACCATGTTGATAATCGGCGACTGTAGTCACAAAATAGTCGATTGGGTCTTTCTTTTTTATAAAGATAGAATCCCCAGGGAAAATCAGTTTTAAAGAATATTAATGAGTCGGTTTCTAAATAATACTGCCAGGTAACTAGACTATTGTTAAATAGTATTAATGTAAACTAGGTAACTAGCTTATTACCAACAACAGAAGCAATTTAAAAATTCCATACAAACATTTAACAACCCGCACAACTCCATTTATACACTGTAAAATTTTTTTTACTTAAAAATGAGTACTTGAACCTACTTATTTTTCTTTGAGTACAATTGCATCGTAAATAAGCGATGACGTATCAAATTTAAGTAACCCTATTTTATCAAAAATGAGCAGTGTGGTTTAATATTGCTAATATCAGCTTCTGTTCAAGCTATCTTATTGGAGCGACCTGACGAACTTAAAATAGGTGTTTAGAAGATTGTTTTCCACATTATTTGATGTCGGTTACTTAAATGGAAACTAAGTTATTAAAATTCCATTATCTTAATTCCCATTCTTTTGGCACACCTTTGTAAAATTTCTTCGCATCGTCCTGGTAGTACAACGGACAAGTCACGGGACTGCGATGCCTTAGGATACGGATTAGATTCCCGGTACGTCTTGGTTGTAATTGTTGATATTTATTGAAAGTGATTTATGAAGACAACCTACATAGGCAATCAACTGGTCTTTTTATTCATTGTGCTTATTTTTGAGTACATGACTTATTCAAAATTGAAACATGTATTCGGAGCCATGATAAGCAATTAAGAATGTAATCAAACATGAATATAATTCACATATTTTTAATAGCTATTTTTAACGATGTATAAATACATTATAATTGATATATTAAAATTTCTATTTAAAAGTAGATGTAATACGCAAATTTCTTTTAAAAAAACAACTTTTTGTGACCACCTGAATTGATGAACCCACCACATCTGGACTTTTTGTATGTCATTATTATATAAATTAATTTTTATTAATTAATTTTTTTCTTATTTTTCAAAAAAAAAATAAAAAAAAAAAAATCACAGTCCCTCGATTATTCTATCCTAGGAAAGGGAACACATTTTCGTCGTTTTCTCGATTCATTTATTCAGTTAAATGTTCTAGTAATCGCTTTTATTGTGGTGGTTTCAAGACACGCGCCAAGCTAGATTGCTGAGCGGAAACAACTCATAGAAGCTGGCCGTGTTATTTGAATGACTGTCAGAGACATTTCATGATTGTAGTGGATATTATTTGATAGCAAGCAGCGTTGATTGATTTTGTTACTCGATAAACGGAGGGATATATTGGATAAATGTAATAAATAAATAGTATTTTAATTTGAAATTATCATTCTGCAATCATCTTTAAATAGATTTGAAGAAAAAAAAGCGGATCATCAAAGCAAATGCATTTCAGATGAAATTTTTCATCATATAAATGGTGTGAATTTATTATTGATTTCAGTACTATATTTATGTACAGAACGTTTAAAAAAGTTAGCAAATACTATAAACCCTTATACACACTAGGTAATACGTACTAGGTATAATCGACCAAAAATTACAAAATATTTTTTTGGTCTGTAAAGTTCCCCTATTCTTTATCTTTCCGATGATATCAAGATTGTATAAATATTACATAAACTTTATTATTTATAAAGTGTTATTCTAGGGTCCTGCTTACAATTCGATTTTTGTTTTGTATACTTTCAGCTCAATTTCTGAAGAATTTTATTTTGTCGCTTCATTTCAAACGTAACTCGAGTTTTCTTAAACATTTGGGAAAAATTATTTTTAAATTCAACTTTATACTAGTTGTGTGATGTTATGAACCTCAATCATAAAGATTAATTAAGAAATTAGTTTTTGTGGAATTTTAAAGTTGGAAATTAAAAAAAAAACATGGAAATTTTTTTTACTTTTGATCTAAAATATTAAAAAAAAAACTTTACCTGCCATGACCATTTTGGAGGTTCATAATATTAAGAACGATACGATGAATTTTTAATAAAAATTATACTTATAGATCAACTACAACTCATGTAATCGCGTATGAAAAAACATGATAACTAGCTAATAAATTGCTAATTATCTAATTAGACTTTGATTTTTATGAATCTTCATAAATATTTAAGTGTTTTCATACATTGAAAATCACGATTTTTAAAACTATAATTGAAAAAAAATCCAAGTTTGTACGAACATCTTAAGTAATTTTAATTCATTAATATAGAGGTTTATTTATTTCTCTGAAGAATTGTTATTCTTGCCGTCATTCTACTTTCGAAGAACAACTATTTGTGGCAGAAATAAAAACTAGTTGTATATTTTAAATAATAATTTTTTGCCTAGAAAGCTGTTGCTTGCACACATGTCACTTATCAAGAGTATATCTTGATATACCATGCACATAATAACAATTCTTACACTATCAAAACAGGTAAAGTAACATGAAAAGTTCCTTTACATACGTTCTGGAAACAAGCTACATGATTTGATGTCTTTTTTGATCTATTTTAATATTCATCCACACCATACTGAACCATAATTCAGTGAAATTCGAATAGATAAGAAGAAAATTAAGGAACAAATCCAAGAAAAATATCAGAACACATTTGCATACACGACCCTAAAAACAAACCGAGCTACACTAAACACACATAAAACAAGGCCCTCTTGCGTAGCCTGTTCCAAACGAAGCGAACATTAACTTGCAAAAGGAATTATAGATCCGTTGCAGTAATTGCAATCTTATCCCATCTTATGACCTAAAAACGCAAAAGACTCTTGATTGTAAAATGTGATTACTGTTCGACTGTAAACGTACAAAATCTCTTGTTCCAGATGGAATTCGTAATTTCATTTTAAGCAATTTGAGCATAAGTAAATCTCCCCCCAGATTAGAAGAGAGATTTTCGTTTTCGGACGAAATAGCAGCACATCTGCTTTGAAGAGCAGAAGTATTACGATTCAGCATGCATTTTGAGGAATTAGAATAAGAAATATTTAGCTTCGTTGTGGAACTAACTCAGGGAATTCTTTGCAGCTGCATGTTATTTTTAAAATGAATGATTGAGTAGCATTAGTTTAACTGAATCATACATATATTATTATGGTTAAAAACATAGAAAAGTATATTATATAAAAGAAGTTTTTAATTAAAAGTAGCCATTTAATTTGAACTAATGTAATTTGTATACGATGTCTTAGTACATGGATGTATTAAATATGTAATTTTCATATGTATTTAATGTAACGTGATCAAAAGCACTCTATTACGTAGTTAAATTACATCATAATATTGTAATTCCAGATAAAAGCTATTTTACATTTTAAATTATGTTTTGCTAAATTTTTTAATAATAAAATTTAAACTATTTCTGTCTTTTTTAAATTAAAAAAAATGCCGTTTTCCAAATTATTTTAACAGTTATGTTTTGAAGTTTTTTTTCGGTTTACTGAAATTCCAATTCTTATAGGACAAGAGTTAGAAATTAGGAGATAAAAGTTAGGCGTCATTTTAACCTAGCAAATTAGTTTTAGTTGTCAAAATATTCTGCTAAGGCGTAATTTTTAAATAATTCAAATTGCTTAAGCTGAGCTGCTGACTGTTTAGATATTTTTGTAATCGCTAAAGCTTCTTTCGCCTAAAATTAGAAGCATGTTTCCATTTGTGCTTCAAAAATATTACCGTCTTACTGATAAAATTACTAAATACGTGAGAGAAATTATTGAAAACCACCGTTAGACATAAGGAATGACGACTGCGTGTAAAAATATGGTCGTCAAACGAAATTTTTTATAAAAAGTTAGGCGTCAAAATGACGACTGTGTATACAATTACGGTCGTCAAACTGAAATTTTGATAAAGAGTTAGGCGTCAAAATGACGACTGTGTATATAATTATGGTCGTCAAACGGAAATTTTTATAGAGTTAGGCGTCAAAATGGCGACTGTGTATACATCTACGGTCGTCAAACGGAAATTTTTATAAAAAGTTAGGCGTCAAAATGACGACTGTGTATACAATTACGGTCGTCAAACGGAAATTTTTATAAAAAGTAAGGCGTCAAAATGACGACTGTGTATACAATTACGGTCGTCAAACTGAATTTTTTAGGTGCCAAATACGACCCTGAATCGGACTCAATAATTCTTCTTTTTTCAACTAACAGTTATAAATAGCTCTATCAATAATAGCTATTTTTATTGAAAATTCCAAGGGGTTGGTTATTTGGTTTTTAGCATGCTTTACTTATAAACGATATCTATATACGAAGAATTATAACAGGTATGGAAATATAGCAGTTTGCCCTTCAGAAAGTGGCAAGGTAACTAACTCATATATATTTGTGTATAAAGTAAAAAATAAAAAATATATAATTTTTTTAAAATCGAACAAACTATTGTGTTTATTTTTTTTTAAAATGCATTTAGTTTATTACCATCCACTTAGTCTAATTATAATTTTAATAGTTATTTTCATACTTCACTAGAGTTTTTTCTGTTTACTAGGCTTAATTTGTTTGAGGGGTAATTTCCATTTTCGTATGCATATATACAAGATGAAAGAATATATTTGTGGAAAAAACTTATTATAATTCAGTGAAAATTCTAAGAATTTTAAATTAATTTAGACTTATATCTAATTTAAATAATTATTTTAAAGCAATTAACGACAACATAATCTTTAATTACAGTTTTGTAATCTAATTGTATTCCAAATTAAAAAAACATCAAGAAAATTTTTCTCTTATAAAATTATTACTGTATTAAATAAATAATAAAAAAAAAATTATATAGAAAAATATTATTTTGAGATTTTTTTTTATTAAAAATACTATTTATATATTATTATTTATATTTTTTATAGAAATTATTACCTTATAAAAATATTTTTTTATATAAATATTATTCGTCTCAATTTTACGAACCCTATAATTAATTTCGTCCCTGATTAAATTGTTGAATTATTCTTTTATTCTAGTGGGAGATGGAGTTATTGTTTACTTTTTAATTCAACAATTATAATATGTTCATTCATTTCCATTAGCTTTGAAGTAATGCATCAATCATAGAATACATTATGATTTGAGATATATTTTAAAATAGTAGGGGAAACCGGGGCTGGTTGGCGTAAGGTGTAGGTTAGCCATCAGCTTCTGATTCTCGCCAAATTTCCATTTAAGCAATCGGCGTCAAAATATGTGGAAAACCATTTTCTGAACTACTATTTTAAGTTTAACAGGTTTCATTAAGATCGCTTAAACTGAAGCTGAGATAAGCAATATTAAATCACATTGCTGCTTTTTGTGAAAAGTAAAGTTACTCGAATTTGAGCATGTCATACGTCAGTTTACGATGTTAATATACTTAAAGAAAAACGACTAGGTTTAAATACTCATTTTTAAGTACCTTATTTTTACAGTGTACATGAAACGTATTAAGTTTAATTATTTTTTCCTTTAAGGAGAAAAAATATATTGGACAAATGTAGTATGAATATGTACAGATATAAAAAAAATATTCAGAAAATTTTGAATTATTATCATCTTGGAATGTTTATTTTGAACTAGAGTATAGTGATTACTTTAACATCTTTTGATTACTGATTTCTTAATTGCAATGCATGAAGAATCCTTTTGAATTTTATATTTTTTAGGAATGTCCACCCTTTAATCATAAAAATTACTTTTGTTAGTGCAAAACCTTTATAGTTTACTAACGGAAGTCTAACTTGAAGTCTTAAAGTTGAAGTTAAAGATATGAGAGTAATTATTCATAAAATGCTGTATTATTTTAAAGTTGAAGAAATAGTGTAATGCATAAAGAGAAAAAAAAAACTTTAGTATTGAAAATTAAAAAAAAAATTAATTAAGCAAAATGTTTAAATGCATTTCAAAAAAGATTTGTTATTTGTTTTAGGTAATACTTATATATTGCAGTCAGAATCGTTTGTAATCAAAACGGAAAGATTTAAAAATGTTTTCCTCATTTTTTTTAATTGCTTTATTTTCTAGTTTTATATGTCATTCGTGTTCTTTAATTACAAAACAACTCGTATTTTAAATATTATACCGTGCGTATTTTCAATAAACAATTTATTAAAAAAACAGTGCACAAACAAAAAAAAAACTTTTGGTTTGAATGAGTTTAAAGGTATTATCGATACATGGAAAGCATGCCGTGAATTATTGAATATCGATAATTTTTCCAATAATCGAAATGTATACTTTAGTGTACACGACAAATATATGCTTATTATATATATATTTTTTGTTATTCAAGTGTAAGTTTGTATGAAACTATGCGGAAAATTTCAAAAGCGAAGCACGTTTCCGATAATTTCTTTTTATTAAAGTAATGATGAGTAAAAATATTTTTTTTAAATGTCTAAAACATATATAAAGAGATGAAATGTCTCACCCTTGAAATTATTTACAATTGTGAACTTATTGGAGACATTAACAAGAAAAATGCATTAAAAAGTACTATAAAAACGGGTTAATTTCATTATGGCACTTAAAAAAAAAACGTAATTGGGTCTTCTAGTTTCAAACCCAGATATATCCACATTTTCGTAAAATCGTCTTATTAAATGTTTTTTTACAAGTTTTCAATGCACTACATCGCATCTTGCAAAACGGTATTAACAAAAAAAATATCGGAATTCAGTCTAAAAATGTATTCAAAGTCAAGCGTTTAGATTTAAAAGTTGGCTGTCAATCGTTTTTATTCTCTCTTGTAAAATTTATGAAAATGGATCGCTCTGTAATATAATGGGACAGTTAATTAAAAAATGCATATGTAAATATAATTTATAAATATATAGATAAAACTCCAGGGGAGGGGAGTTCAACAAGTTCCTTATCCGAAATATTTACCAATATATAAATTAATAAACGCAAATTAGCTGTTTTGGTAATTAATAATTAGTCGTTATTTAGCAATTAGTTTTTAATTAGTATTTTGATAATTATCATTACGTAAGTACGTTAAGTACAGAGAAAATTGCATAAATTTCTTAAGATATTAACCAATTTTCGGAAGAAAATGTTGAAAGGGTGGAGGGAGGAAATTTTGACAAGGGAGCTTGAGACGCCTCCATTTCCTACGCTTATGGGTGTGGGTGGCAGAACCTTCGAGCATGGATCCCTCATAGTAGAGAAATCATAAGGTTATAATCTCTCTAACATCAAAGTGAGGCCAACATGTATGGCCTCCATTCGTAATTTTTTTCTAGTTCATTCATAAAAATATCCTGTACTTCATGAAGCAACACATTTACTATTATTTCCAAATCACAAGTCAATCGCGAACGTTTTTTCATTCATAAATTTTGAAAGGAATTTACGTGTCTGGTCCCATCATGTCTGAGATGTTTGCATCACGATGATGACGTCATATTCGCTCTAATACAGTCCATTCATGCTCGAAGGGCAGAACCCAATGTCTTACGCAATGTTATAAAATTGGAAGCTTTTCAAGTAGTTCGGTTCAGCATTGTATACCTACCTACATTGCTTCCGACAACGTTGCTGTTAACGATACCGGTGTTCCAGGTGTATGAAAAAGCGTCCTAACATTGATTCCGAAGCCAATGTCGTCACCTGCACCGGTTTTCCAGATGTATGAAAAAACGGCCGAATAATTCAAAACTAAAAAAAAAAATATTTAAAAACACAGGGACTGCAATTAAAAAAAAAATCCTATGCCAGGAATATAATTTTGCAATTACGAAAATCGTTTGGTTGTTGGATTAAATCAAATCAAACAGTGGCTGTTTATATGTTACCATGCCAATCATAGTCGTAATTTTTTATTATCAGCTAATCCATGATTTAAACCATGTGTCTAAAAATATACAAGTATTTCCGTACTTAAATTGAACCATCTAGTTTCCGCTGTATGGTTGCCGTATAATACGTTTTGACACACAAAAATAATTCAAAAAGTCATTTTATGATGACTATTGAGCCACTTCCTTTTACAAGTTACTTCTTCTATGACTCATCTTCTGACAAATCAATCATTTTTTATCGCCAAATGTTTGGACAGGGGCTGTACTCCCGCAGTATCTCTTCAACTGCAGAGGCGGGGGAGTTGTAAATTTTTTTTGGCAAAAGAAAACGTGCCAGATAATAGTTGGTTTTATTGGCAGGGAGTCGAAACAGAAGGGTGCGAGACCACCTCAAAAAAAAATACATCGCCCCAACAAAAATATAAAAAAAATAACGTTCTTTTAAATGACATGACAAATGGATAAAGTCATCTTGCGATAAAACGATCTTCAGGTCCATAAAAGAATTTACGACTCTCCCGCTTTACCATTACTCAAAAAGAAAACAACTTTTTTAAAAAGTCTGTTTCCGACTTCCTGCAGTACAAAACGAATAATTTAAATATACTAAACTGGTTTCCTAACCTCTAATTCAAAACACTGTTGCTGTAGTCTCTCTCTGGAAGAAAATGAGCTTTTCATTGTAAGGGGGAAATTATGGTTGATAGAATTTGTGGCGTCATGCAAATTGTGTACGTGAGTTCATTAGGCAAGCAGATTCAACGATAAGGGCCCAGTTGTGTTCGACGGTCTGTTTTTCTCGAGTTACTTATACTTAAATATATGTCGCGAGCCTTAAAATTAGTGCTGCTTTCGGAATTGCTTTGTGCCCGGCTTATGAGAAAAGCATTTGAAAACTGTAATGTTGAGTTGGTTTTTTATGTTATTTAAGGTGAAAATAGTAATATTTCTAGTGTTTTGACAGTTATATTTTGAATCTCGCAATAAATAAAATACACTTTTTTATTAGTTTAACCCTCTAGTGCATGATTTTTTCTTTTTTAATGAAATATTTTTTCCCCCTTTCTTTCGTTTTCTGATCGCTGAAAAAATATACAAAAAAATTCCTAAGTGCCTATTTAATTAAATAATTAGTTAAAAACCATTATGTAGCATATATGCGGTATCATGTGTAATTACTAAAGTAATTTTCAAAAAAGTATGAAAATATAGTAAAATACAATCTACATTCCTCTGGTATTAGCTAGGAATGTTTGTAGAGCCAGATTATACTTATAAGCAATAAAACAATCTTCGAAAACTTTCCCTTCACGAGCCAGTTTTGGAACAACAGACCTGGCATAAATTGATTGCCTTTATTACAATCATTTTTATAAAGAAAAGGGACATAGCGGCAGTTATAAGAACTAGACAGATGATTACTTTCGTGACAATACTATAATAGTTAACATAAAACTCAATAGATGCAACTAGCGGTCATTTTAAAGTTGTGAAGCATATATGCTATACTATGCACTAGAGGGTAATGGGACTTTATGCAATCTAATTTTTTTAAAACTTTTTGAATTAATGTGTATAATTTAAATTTTTATAGGAGAGCAGTATTTCACACACAAATTCCGTAATTGTTTGTATTTTTCTTTCAAATTTAAAGTTAATATTTAATTATTTTTCTAAACGCTAAGGCGCTTTTTTTTAAATATTTATAGTTTTCATCATTATTTTTCTCAGATTCTTTGAACTATAATACTCAAGAATTGACATTTATTTAAATTTTGTATACTACATGCATTTGATTTTTATATAGATATTTATTCAAAATAACATAAAATTTTGTCTTTAAAATCAACATTTTTTACTTAAAAGTTAAAATAAAAAAACTTACTACTCATACACCTATTCACATCCCGATTTATAAATATACACATATTTTACAATATGCATAAAGATTATACATTTCTCTATTAATAATAACAAAATGCCTTAGCATTTCGAAAAACTTATTATCAAGAAAATCCAAACACTGAAGAAAAACCATATAAAGTTTTTGTTCCTTAAAAAATTTAATACATCATCCAGGATAAAATTAAAATAAATAGTTTTTATGAGGTTCGCAAATTTTGATGAATGTGAACATCCATATGTTTATTAAACATATGTTGTCTTTTTGAACAGCAAATATTTATGTATATTGTTACTGAAACTGAGACTTAATAAACGGTACAATTTTTTTTTATAATTTGTCCTATGTTTGAAGTATTTTATCAATTATTTTCTAATTTTAACAAGTTTGCGTGTCTTATCTACTGTATATAACTATATATGAATATGACATATGCATATAACTATATATGCATATGACATATGTATATAACTATATATGCATATGACATATGTATATAACTATATATGTATATAACTATATATGTATATGACATATGTATATGACATATGTATATGACATATGTATATGACATATGTATATGACATATGTATATGACATATGTATATGACATATGTATATGACATATGTATATGACATATGTATATGACATATGTATATGACATATGTATATGACATATGTATATGACATATGTATATGACATATGTATATGACATATGTATATGACATATGTATATGACATATGTATATGACATATGTATATGACATATGTATATGACATATGTATATGACATATGTATATGACATATGTATATGACATATGTATATGACATATGTATATGACATATGTATATGACATATGTATATGACATATGTATATGACATATGTATATGACATATGTATATGACATATGTATATGACATATGTATATGACATATGTATATGACATATGTATATGACATATGTATATGACATATGTATATGACATATGTATATGACATATGTATATGACATATGTATATGACATATGTATATGACATATGTATATGACATATGTATATGACAATATATGTATAAGACATATGTGCATATATGCATATGACATATCTATATAAATTAATATCTCACTTACTCAGTATTTACTGAACTAAATATTATGTTTAGGAAAATTACTAGCATTAAATAAGTTATTTCTTAGGCTGTACTGTTAATGTAGTATTTATCCTCTTTAACTATCTAATTTATTTAATCTATTCGTTGACGGAGTTTTCTTTTGAAAATAATTATTATTTCTTCGTATTTCATTGTTAATTGTCTGATAATAATATATGTTGTTGTTTTATTCTTAAGAAAGTTTTAATGCTTATCGAGGAGGGAAGATTATAAATATCACATTAAATAAAAGTTGTAGAAAGCAAGTAGCAAGTTCTTTTTGTTTTATAAAAGGAACTTAGAAAGAACATTTAAAACTGTCTTATATCATAGACGGTAATTCAGTTTAATCATTTGTTGATATGTATTTGCATAAAATAAAAATAATTCAGTAAAGTTTTCCGTGTGATATTAATATCCAATTAAAAAAATGATTTACCATTTATTACAACACTTATTTAATAAAACTACTAATTTACCAAACATAAAAGCGAATCACAAAATTATATACGAAATAAACAGATATGATACTTAATAATTATATTTTAATTAGTTTCGCATTTACAATATACGAGTGACAAAATTTTTAAATTAATGCAACACTAAAAATGGAATGTTGATAAAAAAAAATGAAAAGTAGTTGTAATTGCTTGTTTACATATGCGTTAAAATTTTTTATGCAGCAACTTTAACATGTGATTATCGTAACCATTTACTTCATATATTAATTAGCAAACGATAACAGAATAAAATACAGATTATGTAAATTGAAACTGGATTCGTTTTCAAATGGAAGTGATTACGAATTTCCCTTCATACAAAATCATATATATTATTTAAATTTAAATTCTATTAACGCTTGCTGCTCGAGTCGGTTTCCAACATTCATTTACAAATTGCTCAATTTTTTCAATTATCCAGACTTCTAATTAGAATCCATTACGCGGCTTCTTACGATTTATAGACTTCTTTTATGTGTAAGTACGTAAATATACGGGAAGTTTAGAAGTAAAATATGAGGGCAAAATAACTCATATACCGTGTTGCTAGATTCTATATGAGATGTCTTTATACAAACTGGTTTTCAGAAAATATACTAAGCTTTTGAGTTATTGGGCCCCTTTCATAAAGTGTAACCGCGAAGAATTACTTGTGTCACTCAACAAAGAGATTTCCGTAAGTTATGACTTTCTTGCATGGTTACCATTCAGAGTGTTTTTACCTTAAAAATAATGTAGTATCTGATAAATAAAACACATCTATATATATAAATGCGAAATCCCCACTCATTCACTCATCACTAATTCTCCAACTTACCGTATACCTGTGAAGATGAAATTTGGCAAATTTGTTACTTATACCTTAAATAGGAAAAGTAAGCTATTTTTGTTCAAATCGAACGTATTTAAGGGGTTGTAAAACCCCTTTTTCGATGTTTGTAGCGACGTTAGTTTGGGTATCTACAGATCTAACAGACCTAGAGTGCTGAAATTTAGAGCACAGATTCATCTTGGGCCGTAGAGATGCACAACGAAAGGATTTTTAAAAATTCGAACTCGAAATGCCAAAATAACGATTTTTTAGAAACCTTCCCATAGGATTAACATGGAGAACATGTAACAATGTAAAATATAAAATTGAAACAATGGAAAATTTTAATATTATGTAATCAGGAGCATTCTGATTGGCTGATGACTAAATATCGCCAAATAAATAAAACCTACGCCAAGTTAATAAAAACATCGCCAAATAAATTAAAATTTCGCCGAATGAATAAAAATTTTCGCCAAATGAATCAAATATTGCCAAATGAACTAAAATATGATCATATTTGTAAAAATAACATAAAAATGGCGAAATTAGTGTCAAAAAATTATAAAATATATGTCAAAATGGTGAAAATATGATTGGATAATGGGATATTCCGTACTACAACAACTATGAAAATTAAATTTGGCATGGAGAATGGCATTTTAAGCCAAAATTGCTCACTAAGAAAGGATGTTCATTTTCAAAATTTCAAACTTTAACTGCCAAAAGTAAAAATCCTTGCCACTTATCCACTGACTCATCACTAATTTTCTAACTTTCTGTATACCCAGGAAGATGAATTTTGACAGAGTTGTTACTTATATCTTACATAGAAAAATAATCTATCTGGTAGGTAGAAGCCACTCTGTACCGTAATAATTGCTTCCTGAATACTTTGGACCCCACGTGGTAGGAAGGTCAGAGGGAGAGTGTATAAATGGTCAATCTGATTGACGCGGCCTACCTTCCTCTACTCCATGTTATGTCATTTATCCACGAAGGCTGATTTTCCATAGAATTATTGGAGTGGAAGTGTATACTGCCTGTCACCAAGGGTGACATTTTCCTTCATGCGGTATAAAAATCAGAGGGTAAAATGGGTTAACAAACGACCTGATCGACGCGACTCACTTTCCTATACCATGGTAGGTCATTTATAGCCCATAACACGATTCCCCTGGGAGTAATGTGAACGAAATAGCCTGCAGTTAAGGGCGACATTCCCTTCACGGTCAGCGGCGGAATGGGTTAATAATCGGCTTGATCGATGCGGCCTACCTTTCTTTATATGAAGGTATGCCTATACGAGTAGTTATGTGGCGGAATCGAAAACTGTTGTTATAGACTCTGTCTCCACGTGGTACAAGTGTCAGAGGGGGATTGGGTTTGCGTAAATCTTCTGTAGTAGTGGGTAGGGGATTGATACGATTTTTTTTAAAAAATTGATTTGAAGTTCAATGAAGTAAAAAATATGATTTATTTTTTATTTAAAAAAGTTAAATATTTAAAATGTGTGGGGACAAAATCTAAAAAAAGTGCTGGGGAACCATCCCTCCTTGCATATTGATAAGGTTTACCATACAAAAGAAAAAATATGAAAATCTTGAATTTGGCAAATGAACCTTTTAAAATTCTTTTCTTCTTATATTTTCACCAATTTGTGAAATTTAACGACAAATGTTGACATAGGTGTCTAATAAACTTTTTCAGGTAATTTTTATTAACATTTATAAGAGTTCTTCCCGTTTAAATCTTTGAGATGTTACTAAAGGTTAAAATATGGATGGTGATCAACGGGAGTAATGCATATATATCCACGTTATTGTGTAGACAACTTCATATTAGCAATCTTTCCAGTTCTTGCAGGACCTTGCCAATAAAATTTCGTTTCAAATTAGTACTTTTAATACTGTGGTTTCCCCTCATGGGTGACAAATTAAGAATATTGTTTATTTCGCTATAAATATTGTATCTGTATCAATTTTGTAATTTATTTCCTTCCCGTGCGTAGAACGGGTATTTCAGCTAGTCTTCAATAAAGTTAAGTACGAAATCTGTTTACGTGGATTGTTAGGAATATTTAGTCGTGTGAACTCATTTAAGTTTCTGGAACGTTGCATTTAAATAATCTTTTGCTAGTTGTGTTGTTGCCACTCTAAATTGGAAATTCGCGGATAATTGATAATTTCGAATGTTCCAAAAATAGGAGATTGCAGTCCGGTTCCAATCAATATTTAATCCAATGTTCTTTTATTTATAAAAAAAAGTTGTTATTAATAAAGTTAAGTACGAAATCTGTTTACGTGGATTATTAGGAATATTTAGTCGTGTGAACTCATTTAAGTTTTTAAAACGTTGCATTTAAATAATCTTTTGCTAGTTGTGTTGTTGCCACTCTAAATTGGAAATTCGCGGATAATTGATAATTTCGAATGTTCCAAAAATAGGAGATTGCAGTCCGGTTCCAATCAATATTTAATCCAATGTTCTTTTATTTATAAAAAAAAGTTGTTATTAATAAAGTTAAGTACGAAATCTGTTTACGTGGATTATTAGGAATATTTAGTCGTGTGAACTCATTTAAGTTTTTAAAACGTTGCATTTAAATAATCTTTTGCTAGTTGTGTTGTTGCCATTCTAAATTGGAAATTCGCGGATAATTGATAATTTCGAATGTTCCAAAAATTTGAGATTGCAGTCCGGTTCCAAATAAGATTGAATCCAATGTTCTTTTATTAATTAAAAATAGTTATCAATAAAGTTAAGTACGAAATCTGTTTACGGAGATTAATCGGAAAATTTAATCGTGTGAACTCATTTAAGTTTTTAGAACGTTGCATTTAAAAAAATATTTTGCTAGTTGTGTCGTGGCCACTCTAAATTGGAAATTCGAATGGTTAATTTTGGATAATTTCGAACGTTCCAAAAATATGAGATTACAGTCCGGTTCCAATCAAGATTTAATCCAATGTTCTTTATTTACTAATTTAAAGTAAAAAATTAATTATTCTAAAAAGGTTATTAACAAAAAAAAATGTATTTTAATTAAGAAATTCATTACTTGTTTTCTACTTTCTTTCGTTCTTTTTGTTGAAAAAGAACTGTAAAATTTCTTAGGACTTTGTTCCACAGATTATTACCATTATGAATTTTTGCAAGCACAAAAAAAACTTGCCTTTTGTTTCATTGAAAAGTTTTAAACAGTGCCACACAAAAGCCTTAATAACGGTAACCGAAAATAATCACGAACAAAACGAGCATTGCATCTGAAACTCGGCTTTGGGCTTTTTTTTCTCCTCTAATACTTCTTACGAAACTTCTGAAAAATATGGGACTTAATAAAAAACAATCCTCATGCGAAAAAAAAAAAGAAGAAAAAATCATGGTACTCAAGAATAATCACTTCCAAAAACAACCGCACCTTAGGACAGTTCTTAGCGCGATCTTTACTGAAAGGCTACCCACTATAGAATAGGTCTTATCTTTGAAGCTGTTTCCTTCTTAAAGGACTCTATGCTAACTACACCCAAAAAACTATAATAGATGGAGTGCAATCCTTAGTAGATCCGCCATGTTTGGTCTGGGAAATATTGAATATAGTAGAGCTTCTCAACTTATGGTACAAGTCATTTTTTGTGCACTGTAAAGACAAATGTACTTAAAAATGAGTACCAGAAGCTTCTCGTTTTTTTTTAAATAATTGCATCGTAAATGAGAGATGACATACTCAAATTTAAGTAATCATACTGTCTCAAAACTGAGCAGTGTGATTTCATATTGCTAATCTTGACTTCTGTTCAAGCCATCTTAACAAACTTAAAATAGGTGTTCAGAAGATGATTTTCTACATAATTTGATGTCGGTTGATTAAATGCAAACTCAGTTATTACAACTCAATTATCTTACTTGTTCTTTGGCATACGTTTATAACATTTATTCTGTTTATAACTTCTTCACGTCGCTCTGATGGTACAACGGATAAGGTACTGTACAGCGGTGTCTTAGGATATGAGTTCGATTCCATGTAAGTCTTGTGCGTAATTCTTGATATTTATTCAAAGTGATTTATAAAGGCAGTCTACCTAAGCTAGCATCTGCTCTTTTTATTAATTTTTACTCATTGCACTCATTTTTGAGTACATCTCTTTTTCAAAAATGAAAGTATGTATTCAGAGGTATGATAAGCGTCGAGTATACTCAAAAATAAGTACATTTTACTTATGTTTGAGTATCTGTTTTTAACAGTATGGGGAAGATTGAGAAATGCAGCGCTTCTTAATTAATGGTACAAATAATTTTTTGTGTTTTAGCTAAATTAAAATTTAAAAGTTAATTTTTGGCGTGAATACGTATTTAAAATCGGCCAAGGTACTTCGGGCATCGGCATGAATGATATTTCAGAGGTCCATAACTCCAATGCAAATCATCCTTTAGGGATAAATTCCTATCATTGTGTAGATAAAAATGGACCGCGTTGACGAGGTTGGCCATGTATCAACATCTCTTTCTGACCTTTCTACAGCTGGGGGAATGAGTCATAATACGGGCATACGCTGTATTATTTAAACGATGTAACTTAGGTTCTAATCAACGGGTCGTGGCTTGTGAGTGCTTAAATTTAAGAGAATGGAGATTTCTATGATTAATTTTGACCAGCTTAAATTATTTGCGTGAAAATTAAAAAATGTATGCAGTAGAAAGTAACGATTTGTGGAGGATTTCACTATGAAGCTAAAATATCACATAAATTTAAATTTTGGCGTATGATTAAACAGGTGCAAAGAACAGTCCAAGACAAACAAAATGATATCTAGAAGTATTAACTTCAGACAAGTGCGAAAAGATCTAGAGCTTACTGAAGATACAAGAAGGAGAAGGCTGAGCAGGCGCTTGCACAAGGTATTCATAAATAAACCTTCACGGTATGGTAGTTAAAAATTTTAATGTGTCAGTTTTGGTTCTAAGGTAAATTTTCTTTCTAAAATTTATTTTTGGATATTTTTATTTCTGCATATATATATATCTTTGAAATATTACCTTAAGATATTATTTTTTTAATTTTATGTGTACTGATTTCGAAATTGTGGAATTCGCATAGACATCAGATTATATTTACACCTTTTTTCATTTAAATAACATTTTATCGTCAAATTATATTACCACAGTTTTCTTAGTTCTGTTAAAGAATGTATTGCAATCTATGCATTGTATACTTCATTGCTATTTTTTTACATGACATAATTTTTTATTATTTATAATGTTTGTTTGTTGTTTTTAACACAGAGTAACGTAATAAAGAATAGTTTAACCTTCTTTAAGAAGAGTAGGTTGAGAGCCATATTGCACAGTATTTTTAAATGATACGTAAAAAATAAATGATTGAGACACAATAGAATAATGTGGATAAAATTAAAATAAGTTAATTACCTATCAATTGGGGAATAATTAAGACTTTCAATGACATTCTATTTATCGAGGCTTTACAAATTCTTGTTTCCCAATAACCCATCAACCATACAGTCTCTCTAGTACGACCCTTTGTCCTCAGGTTCGACCCTTTGTCCTCTGGTACGACTCTTTGTCCTCTGGTACAAAACTGACTCAAATGTACAAAAAAATTGTTTACGACACAATAAAGGTGCAATTATCCACAAGAAAAAGAGTCTCGATGTCATTCATTGTAAAAAAATATAACCAAATAGAATGAATTCCTTTCACTTGCTGTACGTAACATTTCAATCAAATTGAGCGGAAATTTAACGTGAAGGCAATTAAGCCATACTAAACATATTTTTTACATAGTTGTTTTCACAATACTTGTAAACAATAAAAAAATTCTTTTACTTCAGAATAAATTTTATTTACCCATTCAATCAATACCACAGCTTTACGTGTAATTAAAAAAGACAAGTATTCAAACGTATATTGAATTCGAATTCAGTATCTTTGGTGAAGTGTCAAGTCGGAATGCTAATTATAGAATTAAGGAGTATTGGAGTTTTTATTTAGTCATTCAGCACCAAATTTAACGTAAACAGTTTAATTTAAAAGGCGAATGAGAATTATCTTTGCCACTAGCTGATCAACTTGGCTACGTAGGGCATCGCTACGGCCAAATGCGTTGTTGCGTGTCAAAGTTGTAAAATAGGTCCTCAAAAATAAGTAAAATTTACTCATGTTTGATTACATTCTATGCTTATTATAGTTCCGAATACATAAGTTTCATTTTTGAAAAAGAGATGTACTCGAAAATGAGTACAATGCGTAAAAAGGGCAGTTGCTTGTCTGCATAGGCTGTTTTTTTAAATCACTTTCAATAAATATCAACAATTACAACCAAGACTTTCCGAGAGATTATAACATTACGCTTTCTCTACTATGAAGGATCCATGCTCGAAGGCTCCAAATGCATAAGTTTTATTTGTAAAAAAGTCATATACTCAAAAATGATTACGATGAGTAAAAAGAATGAAAAGAGCAAATGCTAGCTTACAGAAGCTGCCTTCATAAATCCCTTTCAATAAATGTCAACAATTACGCGCAAGACTTACATAGAATCGAACCCATATTCTAAGGCACTACAGTCCAGTGCTTTATACGTAGTACTTGCAGGGCGACGTGAAGTAGTTAGAAACAGAAGCAATGTTAAAAAGGTGTGCCAAAAGAATGGGAAGTGAGATAATTGAGTTGTAATAACTCAGTTCCCATTTAAGCAAGCTACATCAAATGATGCGGAAAACCATCTTCTGAACAACTATCTAAGTTTGTTAGGTAGCTTTGTTAAGATGGCTTGAACAGAAACTGAGATTAGCAATATTGAATCACGCTGCTCATTTTTGAGAAAGTACGGTTATTTAAATTTGAGTGCGTCATCGCTCATTTACGATGCAATTGTACTCACAGAAAAACGTGTAAGTTCAGGTACTCATTTTTAAGTACCCTTTTCTTTACAGTGTAAAGATAATTCTCACACGCTCTTTACATTCTTTTTAAGAAAAAACATGCGGTGGTCGGTTAAATTAATAAGAGCTACACGAGGACGATTTGGAGTCTGTCCCGAATTAAAACCAAGGAACACTCCCTCATAATTTTAAATAATGGTCAGATGACGAGTCCTGGTTGGATGATCAGCGAGATCGTAATCGGAGGAGCTCTCTCTCCTCGTTGAAGGAGAAGCGTCGAATTCGTAATCGGTTCGTCCCTTCTTTTCCCACGATTCTGCATGAAGTTTGCATATTGGGAGCATGACTAAATCCTGGCCAAGAGCCAATTCAATTGGAGCATTATTAACATCTAAATCGCAATTTTCCCATGTTTATTCTTTGCGAACTTTTACCCCAAACGATGGGGTAAAATTACGCAGTTCGTACTCCGTGACAAAGTAAAGGTGGATAAATGAGAAAATTGAAATGGGGAAAAAAAAATCTCAGGAAAACTCTTTATTTTTTTTAAACCATATCAATAGTGACGAACGAGAATAACAAATATAGGTAACTTTTATCATTTCGAATGGTTATCTATCAAATAAACCTACTAATCATAAAACAGAAATAGAAAATCAGATTAAATGAATCCCAATATCAAAGCCAATCAAACATCACTTAATCACAATTATTAGTCTCTCAATCACAAAATGGAAAGCTCTTTCATAAATGAACAATCACTGAAAAAAGAACCTTTTTTTTAACGGAATGGTAATAGAAAAAGGGAAAAATGTAACCTTTCGTACTGCGCCAATATTTTTTCTAGCGAGATTTGCGGTACTAAAAATTACCGACTCAACAATTTCGAAAAAACTCTTGGTCGTAAGCGCGAATAAAAAGGAAAAGCTTCCCAGCGAAGCCTTGCGAACTTTTACCCTATTTATATATTTTGTTGTTTCATGGCTTTAAAGGTAAGTGAACAACGGAAACATTGAAGTTTGTTTGATAAATCAAAAATTTAAATGCAGACTGATTCACTATCAATAGAAAAATGACGGAAACGATATTCTGTTTCACAAATTGTAAAAAAAAATATTGAATATATTACACAAATAGGGTTAAATATGACCCACCTCAATTTTGAGGGTCCAAGCTACAATATCATGGGGGTTCCGTTTTACAAGTAGCATGTATGTAATAAGCAAGCAGGCTAGTGGCCGGCTCCTGAAACTATGTTAATGAGCTCAAAACGACACTGCGTATTTTTACACTCATATACCTTACCATTTTTAAGTTCTTAATTAAAAAAATTATATTAAACTAGCAGTAAAAGTAAGTAACAACTGCTGATTTTAAAGTTTGACAATAGCTGTATACTGCAACAGAACCCCAGCAACAATAAACTACACATCTAGTTTGTATAAGTGCTATAGGGCTGCTATATTGAGGATTCACCGACCTGGATATTAAATATCAAAAATAATGTTTTTGAGCAGTAGCAACTACACTGTAAAAAAGAGGTGCTTAAAAATTAGTACATGAACGTACTTGTTTTTCTCTGAGTACAATTGCATCGTAAATGAGCGATGACGTACTCAAATTTAAATAATCGTACTTTCGCCAAAATGAGCAAGGTGATTTCCTTTTGCTAATCTCAGCTTCTGTTCAAGTCATCTTAACAAAGCGACCTGACAAAGTTAAAATAGTTGTTCGGAACGTGATTTTCCACATTATTTGATGTCGACTACTTACATGGAAAAACTGAGTTATTACAATTCAATTATCTTTTTTCCCATTCTTTTGCCACACATTTTTAAAATTACTTCTGTTTATAACTTCTGCACGTCGCCCTGGTAGGTTAACGGATAAGGCTCTGGAGAGCGGTGCCTAAAAGTCTGGGTTCGATTCCAGGTAAGTCTTGGTTGCAATTGTCGAAATTTATTGAAAGAGATTTATGAAGGCTAGCATCTGCTCTTTTTATTTATTTTTACCCATTTTACTCATTTTTAAGTACAAGTCTTTTTCAAAATTTAAACTGATTCATTCTGATATATGATAAGCATCGAATGTACTCAAAAATGAGTAGATTTTACTTATTTTTGAATACCTATTTTTAACAGTGCATAAAAAACAATCTTCATTCCTGACCAAAAATGTCGTCAAGTGCCAGTCTGCCTTTCAGCAACCCCCACCTTCTGCAATATCCCTTGTAAAGTGACATCTCAGCCAGACGAGCTTATGAGATCTTCACGAGGAGGTGAGGTTCGGGGTCGAGGGTCGACCGTTGCTTATCGTCGGAGGAGGGAATTATATTTATGGTCATATTTCGCAGCCATGATGGATAAGCGTCGTAATTGAAATGCGCATCACTTCAGGTCGAGGGGGATTAGCGCGAACTGAGGCTCGCTGGGGAGTCTCGCCTTCTTTTGGATATTAGCATCGCGTTGAGGCTGTTCGTTTTTCAATTGCTGAGTGCCAGAATTCCGAATGATATTTGTGTACAGATTGCATTTATGCAGAAGTGGGAAATATTTGAAGTTGACTAATTAGGGGTGTGCGACCGCACAGGGCCTCGTGCTTGTGGAGGGGCTGCGCGGACCCTGTAACACATTATCAAAGGGATGATAATGTGTTACAGGGTCATTCCATGTCAAATCGACACACTTTTAATTAAAATTTGACCTCATCACCTCGGATTTTAATCAAATTTGGCACATGGATAGCCTTTATGTAGACTAAGAAAAACACAAAATTTTATTCAAATATATCAACCCGTTTGGAAAATATGGCTGTGCAAAGTTTAAAAACACACACCAAAAATTGCAAGAGCAACTTATGTTGAACTTGCCATTTACTAATTATGTTAGAAAGGTTGGTTAGGCGTCATTTTTCAGCATTTTTTATGACCTTTCTTATGATATGCAACACAATAGTGGTTTGAAAAAGAAAAATATTAAAATTTTTAAATAAAAATTTAAATTTTGAGAAAAGCGTATTTTTAAATTTTTTTTAAAAAAATTAGAAAATAGTTTATATTAATGTTAAATGATATGCAAAGTTTCAGAGTAGGCAGAAAAAGGGTTCATAGGTAAAATAATTGAAAACCAAAGCAGTTTTACATCAAAATTCTGACTATATAATAAATAAATAGCAACAGAAAGCATAATACAATAATTAAAAAAAATTGAAATAAGGAAAATAACTCAGACATACTTGATATTGTATTGTTAAATTGTAGTTGATTAATGCTTCATTTGTTTTCAAAGTATCATTTTAAGATAACACATAAATTCTTCCAGTTTAAAGAATTTACTATACATAATAATCTGTGAGAGACATCCGAAACACATTTGGCTTCTATGAATATGAAAATGATTGGAATGGTCCAGCTGGATGAAGAAATGTTAATTTTAGTTCATCAAGTTCTTCATTTCTCTCATGAACATAAGCTAGCCACCCAGTTCTTGTCATATACAACAGTGATATAGCTATTTAGCTATTAACATCTGTTAATTTAAGTTTCTATGGTGATCTTACAATTACTTGTGATGTTTGTGTAGCTTCAGAAAATGTTTTCACAGTTAATTTCGATGTGTTTAAGTCAATAGGTATAAAGTCATGATAGTGTTATGTCCCTTGGATGGTAATTGCCTGATTAAAATGATCGTTTAAGAATGTTTCTGACTGTACTTAATCCTCCTGTGTTGTAGAAGTGAAGCTAATAGCAGAAATATTTTTCTACTGCTCATTCATAATGCTGGCGAGTGCTTAAGATTCGGTTTTCGTTGGGCCGCTGCAAGCTAGCTAACTCTAGCTGCTAATTTCTTAACCACCAAGTCCATCACAAGGCCCTTTTCCTTGGGATGTTGCTGAAAAATGCCATTCGGCCTCAAAATTGAAGTCTTGGTTGTAAAAACACAAGTTGGTGGAAATTTTTCTTATTTTTATATTGTGCAGCACACCCATCAAAAAGTAAAAGATCTCATGGAGAATTTTTTCGAACTTTGCAGTCAAAAAGGAAATAAGTCTTCTTTGAAAGGTGTAAACTACAACTGTATTGTATTCTAGGCAATCAAAAATTGCAACGTAACTTAAATGTTCAAATTTTGTTTTTCCTTTATAATATATCACAAAAGTGTGAACTGTGGCTTGTCCACTATCCCAGTGGTAACACTGGGATTCATCTTGAACAACTATACCATACTATAGTTTACTGGAAAGTTGAGGGTCACCGCAATTTCAGTTTCTTTTAAATTTTCCTTTATGTGGTTCATGAAAGATGTCTGTTGTTTTGAAATAAAGTCGTCTTTAACTAAAAATAGCAGTTCATTGTAAAGTAAATCTATAAAATCTTCTGATGATTTCTGCGGAGCCTCTAAATTGCAATAGTAGACTGAAATCCACTGCTGAAATGTGATCTTTTATATTAAGTTTTCTTCAAATGATGTTTCAAGGATTGTTCGTATTGCAGTATCACCGGGACAAGAAGTGCAATTACCCATACTGCGATAGTATAATATTATTGACGGATTGCATAAAATTTTTGATAGGCAATATTTGTAGGTTTTTAATTCACCATTTGTCAATACTCCTATTTTTAATCATCAGTTTTACATTTAGATGTAGTGTACATACATACAGTGTGTATACCACTTGATCCTGCTAAAATACAATGCTAGAGTCTTAAATTTGGAAAAGTCAATTTTAAAATTCAAATTCATCCTTGAATAGTAAGTAGGTTTCTTTCAGGTTGCACAAAATAAGTTTTTTATAACTTTTTAATTTGTTTCCATTTGGTTCAATAACTGTTAAGCAATATTTAGCTCCTGGCATCGCTCTACTAACTTTGTCAGTTTTGTAAACCAAATTAACAGCTTCAACTACTTCTCCCGAGAAGCTTTTGCCCGGTTTTGGGTTGGGACTTTCCTCCGAAATTTATCTTAATCTAAGTTACTATGTTATTTATAGCTTTAAACTCGTACATGAATTTTATTATTTCCTAGTTTTCTGGTAAGTCATTCATGAAGTAAAAGTAACATTTCTTCAACCAGCTAGAGAGGATATTCCCGCAGTTAAATAAGCTGCATTCCGAATGTCCTAACAACGTCCTCTACAGTCACTGCAAAAATTTCCCAACACAATGATAAATAATCACACTTATCCCAACAACCAACGTGTACTTAAATAAAAAAAACACCAAATAACCTCCGCCAAGCCGAAAATACCCGCACAAGGTAACAAAATCTGCCGTTTGATGTGTGATATTTCTCCGGATTGGCGACACCGTAAAGGAAGCAACTCCCAATCCTCAAGCAAAAATTGGACATCATCGTTCATCAGCAGCCGAAAAAGCACCTGAAGGTTAAATACCTTTAAGTGAGTCCACGATTTAACTTCTAATTAACAGAAAAGGCCGACACGATGTAATAATAATAAAAAAAAAACAGTCCACCCCTCTAGGGTTGGAACAGATCTCTTATCGCCTTTGTACAGGAGACAGTTCCCCGTTGACAAACCACTTCCAGCCGCTAAAATGTGAGCCAGACCACGCCTCAGTGTTTAAGGAAAAACTTAATGATTATTATTATCGGAGCTCGTTGAAGTCTTTCGACCGGTAGCTGGTATCCGGGGAGAATTGGCTCCTTTCAATTGCGTTAAACGGGTGTTCGCGAAATACCTTCTAATAATGGTTGTTATTTGGTGTCCGTTTGGCTGTGTCATTGGCGATGAAGGGTCCTAAAAGGGCCTGAAGGCGAATCGGGTGCTAAAGTGATACTGTGCAGCGATATTTGCTTTTCAAATAAATATGATGTGTCTGTTGGTAAAGTTACAGTTGCTTCATTTTTGTCGATTTTCGGGTTATGATTGAAAATTATACGTGTTTTTTTTTCAACAGTAATAATATATATACTTGAAAACAAGTAAAATGTATCATTTCGTCATGTAATTAAGCATGATTAATGTATCATTCAATGCTAATCATGGCTTCATATACATGACTTTCAATTTTGAAAAAGGTATGTAATCAAATATTGAGGTAGGCTGTCTTCATAAATCGCTTTCCATAAATATCCACAAAACGTCAACTCGTCAAAGCAGCCAACAAGAAACGAACGCCCGACCGATAGAGCTTATATATACTGCGCACAACTTATAATGTTAAAACGCGTCCGTAAAACTTATTCCAGAAGCCGAACTACATTTCGTAAAAAAAAAAAAACAGTATTGGTGGAACCGTATCTGTGAAACCTTTAATTTAGTACAAGAATATTTTTTTTAATTAAAAATTAACGGAGATAAGGAATTTTTTAATTTGCGTAAATTTAGTCGATTTGTCACTTTTTAAAATTATGAAGCCCAAATTTGTCAAACGCGCTAGTCACTACATTATTCAACCGATTCTTCTGATTAATAGCTTATATGATAGGGCATCATTAAGGTCACATGTTACTTTTAGTTTATAATATAATTTATTTATATGTTTAATTAACTGAAAAAGTAATTAAATAATATATGCCAAATTTTTCGCCGTCAGACAATTATTACCCGAATATGAAGTCCTTCCACTTGCCAAAGAAAATTATGTTTTAGGGAGAAGGCTAGTGAGTCGGTGTGCAGAGTTGAGCTCTTAGCTTGTTTGTTTTTTATATCACAACTTTTTTAACCACAGTTTCGAAGATTTTTTTAGAGGGGGGGGGGGGGGGACGCTTAGCGTCTTTTACTTTTCTAAAGTTATTTTGTGGGTTAATTAGGTACCAGGAAAGACTTTTATAAGTAATAAACAGAAGATATGTTAAAAAGGTATGCCAAAGAGTGGGAAATGAGATAATTGAGTTGTTCTAAATAAGTATCTATTTAAGTAATCGACATCAAATAATGTGCAAAACTATCTTCTGAACAACTATTTAAAGTGTGTTAGGTTTCATTAAGATCGCTTGAACAGAAGGTGAGATTGGTAATATTAAATCACATTGTTGCTTTTTGAGAAAAGTATGGTTACTTGAATATGTCTGGCCTGTTTAAGATACAATTATACTTATACCAACAGAGATACTTTTTTAAACAAATCTGGGTTCACACATCTTACGGAATTTCAAATAATTTGGATCTTCTCTCCTGTAAAATGGTAAACATTGAGAAAGAGTGTTTTATTTTTTGGGTACAGATGCATATTTCTGTCAGTATGAAACATAATGGCACGAGTCAAAAAATAAAAAATTAAAAAAAACTTCAAAAATTTGCATACTGATTTTTGTTTTGAAATTTTTTTTATCAACTTTTGTAACACATGTGTCTTAAATAATAAATAAACTATCAATAGTTAGTAAATAATTATATAAAAAAATTGCCATTAATGGATGGGCCATAGGGTAGAAAGTCAGCTAATGTGCTTAACTGAGAATCTATGTTTGTGGCTTACCAATTCGAGCAATTGACCCAAGCTACCTATTCTGAACAAGGTAGAAAATAAGGTATTATGATTTGAATATCGTTTTAAATTCAATTATAATTAAGTACATTAATAGTTAGATATTTTAATACTCTTTGAGATGATACCACAGATAGAAAGAAAGAGAAACTGACTACAAGATAAATTATGAATTACGATAAGAAGCAAACAGCATAGAATAATATTTTTATCCCCTAAGAAAAGAATGTCCACAGTTTAAAACATAATTACAAATATTTTAATGTGCTCCGATAGCCCTGCCACTTTGTTTGTTAATGGAATGAAAGAAAAGCCAATCTTAATAAGCTTATGAAGCATTAACGAATCGTTGCGGCATCTCAATGAATTATGCGTGACTTGCACGATATATTTATTAAATTTTTTACATTTATAAAAAAAAAGCATATTTAACTTTACAAGTATTTTTTTTTCTTACCAAATCATCATAGCATTAGGATTTTATTTCGCATTTCAATAATTACTTTTTTTGTTAGTAAATAAGAAGCTTACATAAATGTTTTAATTTTTGAGTTTATTTGTACTTTGCGAGACTCCGGGCGAATGGTAGTAATGTAGCTCTAGCGTTATTTTCTTTAAAAAATATATATATTAATAAGAACAAAAGAATAGTTGTTTATATGAAGTTGTATAAGGAAAATATTTATTTTAATATTATTCTTTTGAGGATGAGTTGTTTTCCTTCGCTACAATTTATATGTATATGCTTGTTTTATAAAGATAATAGAGGAAACATCACCAAATTAAACAAGTTTTAAAGAAGAAAAAAGTAAAATTTTATTTTCATGTGCACATATGGTTCGTACTGCTCTTAAACGTTTGTAAGTACTTCAATTTAACCTTAAAAAAATAAAAATTGAAAATGATGTAATTAAATAAGACTTCAAATCCTAATTTAAGAAAAATAAAACATCCATATCTTCAAACACTCAATTATTTTGCTACATTGCAAAATAGATTCATATTTTGTTACAGATGAGTTTTGCTGTAAAAATATAATTTGTTTCTGAACATAAGTTTTAAAACCATCAGCTGTATATGTTACTGTACTTGATAATGCTCACCATACTTTGAGTATCATAAGAGATTTATTAACATATATTTAACAAGATTTGTACTTAGTTTATATATATAAGTATTTAACAAGTTAGTACAAGTGTTATACTTAGTTTTAAACATCGTTTCCATCTTTTTTAATCAGCCTCTTTAAACTATACTAAAATGATAGTTTTCTAAAGTACACTACCAGCATGCCAGTTCATATTAATTAATATTTTTTTAAATAAAAATCTACTTAATAACCGAAATCGGCACTAACGACTAATGTTTACGCTAATATAAATTAACTAATACTCAAAAAGTTCAAACTCTCTATTTGAAGTCTACAGTTTCTTGTTCCAAAGAGACTAGTTCTGCCTCTGCATTTATGACAGAACTTGACTTTTTCTATTGTCCGCCGACGTTCGTAATTTACTAGCAAGCAGTCTTCTTTGAAAGAATAGCCCTAGAATCTGAGTAGCACCATTTGTGAGTGGTACAAACTTGCTGCGCCCGCCATTACAATAGTAAAAAATAATTCTAAAATTTTACAATAAGACAGGGACAAAAACTTTCTCACAAATTCTTTGTCTCGCAAATTCAATGGGAAAGAATGAAAAACAATTGATATTTCTTCATCCGTAAATAGAGCAAGGGCCAACATTATATATTCCCATAACGTTAGCGATATCAATTTTTTTTAGAGATAAAAATTTAATTTTAATAGTTTATTTTTAACATTTACATTTTATGATATAATAGTAAGTGTATTTCAGCAATTATGGAATAATTTGAATTAGAATATTCTTGTTTATGTTTTTAATAGTCAATATTAATTTTATAGGGATAGTTAGTACTTAAATATTTTAAATGGACAGCGAATTAGTGTGATTGGTCAGTTGAATTAACGTCGAATTAGAGCTAAGCAATGTACTCTCTGAATGAAGCTAAGCAATGGACTCTAAGCAATAGCAACTTGAAACTCTCCAATTGCGAGCTTGAAAGCCTGGTTGGCAAGGCAGCCCATTCTTGGCCTTGCCAATCAGGCTTTCACGAGCCCTGTAATAGAACGAGCTTATAAACGACAAATGAGTTTAAATTATGTTTTTATAGACGACTATTTTAAACATTAATTTTTTTAAAGACACCTAAATACATTTGATTAAAAAAAATTAACCGTACTTTTGTGTTTCTTTTAATTCTGTACAGTTCTGGGAAAATTGGATATTCCATGTAAGAAAATTGATAGCCAACTGCTCCGGAAGAAAACGAAAATAACAGGTCTTTGTAACCTTTTTATCTCAAATAAAAAGATAACTTTTTCATGTGTTCAATTGTATTACTTCTGTTGTTAGATGATTGCAAATTGAGAAATAACTAATGACATCAGATCGAAAAGAAAAACTTATAATGGAATGATTTCAGCAAGTTTTTTTTTGGGTGTATCCTTTTCTGATCAATGACAAAAAGTATAGATATCGAGTAACCTCCAGACATCAGCCAAAGGAAATGAAATTTCCAGAGATTGGATTTAATGGAAGGATTGGCACCTTAATGCGTAATGACTGATGATGCTCTACAGCATGCTCCACCTGATTTTAAGTTAACTTACTTTGCTATTGGCCACTCCATCAAACCCACTTCCAATTGGAAAAGCTTGCGCAACTCTCAAATCTTTTAAAAAAAAAGTCGATGTCCATATACCAATTCTTTCAGATGGGTTCTATTGAGCAAATCGGCGAGCTTTTAACGAAGAAGATTACCCCGAATGGTCTCTTAAAGATGGGCGTGTGGTGGATAAAAACTAAATGCATTCCAATAACAGGTAATGGAAAATGTTCAACGCAGCCAGAATAATATATAAAAAAACGGCGAAGAAAAATATTCGATGCAAGTATCTCCGGGGCGTATCGCTTAACTCTTGATAAGCCCGTTTAAGAGTTGCAATGATGCCAGTTTTAGCCAAGAAAAGGCAGATTGAATGTGAGGGCTGGAGATCTTGGCCCGTAATTGCGTGTCAAAGCGGTCTGCTCGAGCAATTTGATGCCCCGGAATGAGAACGGTTCGATCGTTTGGCCCCCAGGGGATTGGACACTCCTCTCGATGAGTGGAGTTGAATTGTTTCGAGGTGTAAACAGTTACCGATGCCATTCTTTATCCCTAAATTTCTGATCAGAAAATGACTAATGGAAGGGGTGTAGCCGACGCGCTTCTAGATTTCGTCTGTTTTTCGGGGTATGGAGGAAGATGAATTGGTTTATTTTAATAAAATCGGCGGATTCTTTGGTTTGATGGATGAGAGGAATTCAATACCTGTGCAACCTTGCTTTTAAATTGGCTCCTGGAAGGCACAAAAGGAACCCGATTTAGAAAATTCAAGACTTTAAACTGAAGGGCTTACCCCTTTCCTTCAACCTATGTAATTACATGCCGAAAGTATCAAAAGGCAGGATGCATTGTGACTAGAAAATACACCTATTTTTGAAATAATTTGAGAACTGTAAACATCAAATAAATAACTCAGGACATGCAACTCAAGTATATGTCATTGACTTCCTTAAACAAATCCTGCAATATTTTCTTAAGAGTTTTTATTAATACGAGATTCCGGTTTGTTTACCAACTTGCCTTTTCCCTATGGCAACACAAAAATTCGGGCGCAACAGAATTTTGTAAACAAAGTAACTGTTGCCATTCCGCATAGAGAAAAACAGCGTTTTTAAATCACCGCGTAAGAGAATTATATATACAGATAGAGATACGTCTGAAGCCAGTCAGAGGTTACATTATTGCCTTGAATATTATGTAAAGTTGTGCACGTTTTTCATGTTTGAAATGTATCGTGCACAGTTAAACATAATACTCATATTTGATGAAACTTTCGTCATTTTGACAAAACAGTCTTCTGCTATATGCTCCGATTAAAAATTTCTTCAAACTGAAGAAATTCTTTTCGTCGATTTTTAACGAAATTTATTTCGTAAAAATGAGGACGATTTTAAATAAACATAGAAAGCGCGATTGGAACCGCGGACATCTCGACTCAGAGCCCGACGCTCTATCTACTCGGCTAAAAAGGCTCGTTTGAAATCTGGCAAATATAAGTCCAAGAACCAAGCAAAAGCTGAACCCCCCCCCCCCCCTCCCGAAAAAAGATTGAAATAAATTACTTTCGTTAAAATTTTTAAGATTTTTGTTTCGGCGAAAGTCACGGGATTCCATGACGAAACGGTTATCAAATATAACGAAAGTTGCATGGAAAAAAGTTATTGAAAGTTGCCTTGCAGAATTTTTAAAAATTATAATGTTATTTCTGAAAGTATGGGTGTAGGAAAGTCTAAGTGATGTGAGTGTCTACAAACAAGGTAAAAGTAAAAAATATACATTTCCTTTTCAAACTGTTTCATGCGACGACTACTTTTGGTAAAAGTGGTCAATTAGTGTTCAATATAATGTAGGAGCGTCACTCAATCATTAAACATAATGTTACACTCCGTAACAAGAAATAGTTAGTGTGTCATATAAACATATTAAGTACTGTCTAAATTAAGAATTCTATAGAGAATGTATTTCAATAAAGGGTGCCACAGATATATAAGAATAACAAATCGTCAAAGACATGAATTTTACTGAGGTTACAACTCACCAAAATTTTTCCTTTTACAAAAAGAAGGGTAAAGTTAAACATAGAAATAAAGTAAATTAAAATTAATTAAGCCTTTGAGCCAATAATTATCTGCTTTGACTATTTTTCGCTAATCGACTATTTATTAATTCATTAAATTAATAAAGTAATTACTAGGCTTGCAGTTTAAATTATATTCAACTAGCTCAAAGACATTAAGAAGCTTCATAAGTTAAAGTTTTCAAATGAAATCAAATGCTTTTAAATATTAAAATTAAATATCAAAATGCCTTGCAGAGTAATAATGAATGATTTAATTCAATAAAATAAACTATTCACAGTCTACATTATTCTATAAAAATAAGGTGACATTATTGGTATACCATTTAGTTCGATTTAGTGATTAAAATTATGTTATTTAAAAAATTAAAGGAAATTCCAATTAACAGTGTAAACAAACATATAGTTTTCTTTATTATATTATTTATGTAAAATGGAAATTATTGTTTCGCAAAATTGGTTTATATTAAGTAATTACTTATTGAGAAATCATATGCGATGGCCAAATATCACAAGTTGGAGTAAAGTTAAAAATATACTCCTCCATTACATTTTATGAGGAACATCTATTTTTTTTATTGATGTTTCGAAACAATCGCAAATATATATTTTTTATTTTAAGTTATATAAATACTAAAATTCTAACAGAGGCTGTTTTAAATATTCCTTAATACCCAAATAGAAATACTTTTCAATTTGTATTTTGGCATACATATATGGAAATATCTCTTGGTAAATGGTTCACATGGGTAGCAAAGTTTCAAGTTTACGGCCACGTTTAAAAATTTATCAAACACTTCAGAGTGTCACCATGAAAAAAAAAAGAAACGCAAGAGTTCTTCTTTGGGAATTCAGGAATCACGATTTCTTTGAGAATTTACGTACTTCATGAGTTCCCGTTTAACCTTTTTTCGTACGAAGCATAAATTCCCTCCCACGCCAAAATCCTGTTGTTGTTTACTTCTTACATTTGGTATTCTAAGCCTTTTCCCGTTTACTTTTAGCAGTCAAATCATTCACTTGGTACGTGACGTGTACCTGTTTATGTGTATCTTGTTTCCAATATTTCAAAATGTATAAAGGCTACGCAGCTAGTCACAAAATAATGTCTTGATAATTTTGCGGTAAATGAAAGTTTTAACTAAAATTGATAAACATAATTGTGTTGAAATACTAAAGGCTTTTCAGTTTCAGAACCTTTATGTTGAAATAGAATATTTATTTAAATTGTGTGCAATTGTTTTCCTTAACAATTATTATTTTACTCGGGTAGTATTGTTTAGTATTAAAGTTTAATTAAAAATAGTTCATAACATTATATTACAATATGTAATTAAGTTAAATTTACAAGATTTCGATATGGACATGTTTAACATTGTGTTTAGTTACGTAGCGTTTTTTATTAATATTTATTTTCTTATGTAAAGTATATTGTTATTTGCAATATTAATACTTATATAACTGTGAAATAAAAAACTATAACAGCAGACAAATTTAGCATCATATATCTAATCGTATTAATCAGGACATTCAATCAACATAAAGAACAAGCAGGACAAAACATTTCTTTCTCTACATGTGGGTTATGCACTATATGAACGACCCATCACGCAATCCGACCAAATTTACCATGGCCAAATTTACCTCGACCAAATTTAACTGCTTTCCTTGATCAGGTGTATCTACCCTTCCATTTAAAGAAAACCAAGACTTCCAAAAGTCTTTCTAAACGAACAACGACTCCATTGAAATAAACGACAATAATCTCTTATCACGTTCCCTCGAATGGAATTGATGGTTTCATATAACACACTTCTGAAGTGAGATGATGAAGCAATTACCGCCCGCTGCGACTAACCTTTTTCCTCGCGATGCTGTCCCCCAGGCCAAGGAGTCGATGTCAAGGAGTTGTCGAAGTTGAAAAAGACAAAAAACAAAAAGAAGATAAAGACAAAATGGCACTTTTGTGATCTGGACAGAAAAGAAGCTGGAGATGAATGGCTCCATTTTGTAAAGTGCGGCTGGGAGGTACTGACAAGACGTCAACGGTCCTGCGATCGATGTTTGAAAGGGGAACCGTGGATTTCTATTAACTTTTCTGTCTGGTTTCCCGGGTGCTTTTGCATATTGACGAGGTGGTTCCGCAATGCCTTTAGCTTGTTTATTATTTTTAACGTGATTTAATTCACTGGAGCATTGAATAAGCAGCAGCTATTTTAATTCTTATCATTCACTTAAATTCTATTATAAATTTTGATAAAGGCTTGGGGATTGCTTTAATTCGAAAATGTAAATTTTTGGTGAGATAGATTAAGTTTTCTCAGTTTCTAGATGATGTTATGTACAAAATGTTGGACCCTGGATTTGGCCTGCGAGGCCGTGATAGTTTTGTTATTATTTGCTGGCATGTGAACCGTGATAGTCTCCGTTGCAATATAAAGTTTAATTTCTTCTGTTTTTTTGGTTTTTGAATTTGGTTAATTAACGTCGCATTAGAGCTGCACAGTGGGCTATTGGCGACGGTTCGGGGTCTATCTCGAAGAAAAGTCCCGGGAACATATACACATTCACACACACATTCATACATGCACCTCGTTATTTTAGAACCATGGTCAGATGACGACTAATTTCTTCTGGTAACTGTATCGTGTAGTTTCCAATATGAATATATCGATTCACGGTATATAAGAGTGCGTGAATGGTGGTTTTTTAGGCTTCGACAGGATTATGTTGTTTGGTAGTGTGTGTTTTAGTGTGTGCACTTGCAGACCGGATTACTCGACTGCTTATTCTATTTCTTGGACTGGATGTGCCAAGAATGTCCGAGTTCTCGTGGTGCCGTGGTATCCGTGGTTCAAGTATATAGGTGCTTGATGTGTTTCACCGCCCAAGTGTTGACGTGAGGAATGTCGTCATGGTGGATATGTTTTATTGAAGTTTACATACTTTTTACTGTTTTATTCCATATTATTCACTGTTTAAAGTCTAATACACCAATTAAATATTGTCAATAAATGTTTATCGCATTCCGTGTTGATTGTTAGGTAGGAAAGAATTAGCTGGTTCACAAAATACACAACAATGATATGCAATTTTGAAATATCTTGTCAAATTTGAAACAAACGTTTCATGCAGTCATACAGTTTGTCTAGAGTTAAACCATTCTATTTTCGTCAAGTGGCGAGATAAATGATTGTTTCAAAAGTTCAAATATTCAAGGTGGTCAGAAATTATTGTGTGATAGTCATTGATGGCTGTTTCTCATTAAACTGTCTTGACATTATTTTTGACCAATTTCTTCGTATATATTTTAAACAAGTCGTTTAGCCTTAGCCTCAACGAACATATTGAAGTATAGCAAAAAGAACGAGTTATCATGTAGTTATACAGCCAAACAATGACCATCGCCCAGAAACTGTGACCACCAAGTATGTTAAACTCGTAATAATTTGATACGTATATGCTATTAAGTTCCCCGAAAATTAAAATAGGAATTTAGCAGTTTCAGATAATAAGGAATGTTACTTATTTGCTGTTCTCTAAAATAATGTCAAAAAATTATTAACTTTACAATGAATTTAAACTGCGACTTTCTATTTAATAATTTATAATATAAAGTATTTTATATCCCTGAATCAAGTTCTGTGCATTTGGCCAACGATGAGCCCATAGAAATCATTTGAATACTATGAAACGCTTGCTCGCACAAAATTTGCAGACTCCAAAAGTTTTCTTCCAAACTATTCTGGTGTTAGACCATTAAGCAGGGTTGAGTACCTGCGAAAACTATTTGAAAGAGCTCATTTGCAGCACGTTTAATAGCATTTAAAAATACATTTTATCATCGTGTTCGCAAGGCTTCCACATCGCAGCAGACAACAGTTAGCGAGTCTTTAAACGACACAATAAAACAACGGTCACCAGTTCAATCGTCTCAACAGGGGGGCATGAACCATTTTACTACAATTAAGATCCTCAATGGGTTCTTAAAATTCTATGTGGTCTTACTCTTTTCCTTATGTTGTCATCACAGGAACAGAGGAGTGCTTGTTTTAAAGGTTGTAAAGAACTTACCGTGTGTTGTTCAATAAAGTTTGGAACGTCGCAGGAATATCGAAAATATGTCAGGATTTTTTTTTCTGTTTGATGTGATGGATGGTTTTAACGACTTTCGGAATCCTGTGAGAGTTTAATGTTTTGTGAAAACGTAATGGAGTATCCTACAAAATTCCCCAGTCTTCTTTTATTTGATCACATATTTTACAGATGAAGTTTTCTGCCATATAGCATAACTTTTTACTAACCGTCAGAAAAACTATTTGTGGAGGAAATGGAGCTTGATTTTAGTTAAAAAAAACAATCAAATTTATACTTTCAGTGTCGTTTTTTTATTAAAAAAAATATTGGTACATTTAATAGAATTTGTTATCTAGATGGCATTTTTGAATGAATTCTAATTTGGCAAATTCGCATGCTCTTGTTCACAGAAAAATACAAAGTAAAATTTAATACCACTTATTTGGTTTTAGGGGGGATTTAAAATGCGAAAAAGCATCAAAAAGTTGACATCGAATTTTGGTGTGACAATAATACTTTTATTATTTTATAGTACACTGTAAAAAAAAGGTACTTAAAAATGAGTACCTGAACATACTCGTTTTTCTTTGAGTACAATTGCATCGTAAATGAGCGATGACGAACTCAAATTTAACTAATCGTACTTTCTCAAAAATGAACAGTGTGATTTCATATTGCTAATTTCAGTTTCTGTTCTAGCCATCTCCGCAAAGCGAGATGACAAACTTTACATAGTGGTTCGGAAGATGGTTTTCCACATTATTTGATATCGATTGCTTAAATAGAAACGGAGTCATTACAAAATAAGAGAAAATAAGATAATATGAGTACATTTTACTTATTTTCGTGTACATATTTTTAACAGTGTAACAGGATTATAGAAAATAACATAATGTTTAGAAAAAATGAAACTTTGAGGAATAGCATATAGAGTTTTAACCCATCAATATATCTCTGTACAGAATTGAATAGAGCATTAGGGATTTGCTCATAATAAATGCGTGTTTTCAATGCAATACAACTCATTATTCAATTTATTTTTTAGAATATATTTTTTTGTAAAATGGAGAATAGATCGAATAAGTCTATTTACTAGTTTTAAAAATTTAAGATGAGGTTTCAAATACTTTTGAAAATTTAATGGGATTAATATATTAATTTACAATAGTACCTAAAATTGCTAATAAACACTTTTTTTTTATGAATCGGTTCCACATTGTAGTTTAATATTTGAAAAATATAAGGTTTATGTACTTTAGTTTAATTCCTTATAAAATCTCTCTCTCTCAATAAAAGAGAAAAATATGACAAACAGTATATTATATGTATGTTATATGTAACAGTATATTATATGTATAAATATAGTATATAAATAGTATATTATACGTATTATTTATAGCGAACTTGTTGAGTATGTTAAATTCTTCAAGTGTCGAAAGAAGGAAATTATAGACTTCATATACATCTGGAAATAAATCCTTGGAAGTCGCATCGGAAAAAACCGTTAAATATTAATTCAGAAGAGTGTCGTTTACTTGCGCATAAGTGCCAAACTTCCTTTAACTAGTTAAGTAAGTTACTTAAACTTAATTTAAAACTCCATTATAACATTGCAAACACATTACGGACAGCACAAAAAAAAATGAAAGCTCACAATAATTTTGTTTTCTTTTGAATGTTCGATTTAAGAATAAACTTTAGTTCACGTCTAGTGGGACACCTGAAATGTGTATACCAAATTTTGATACCTTAGCGTTATTAATTTTTTTTTCTAATTTTTTTCAGACGAAGACTACTTTTTAAAGGCATACTTTTATCGATTCTATGGACACCAAATCGTGCATACTCATTGCAAACTAGTTATCCAATATTTGAGTTGAAAACAAACCTTGCAAACACAAACACTTTCAATACTTTGTATATTACGTAGAAAGTAACAGACAGTAAGCATGTTTCATACACTTCAACCCTAACTTAAAATTTTCTATTTCAGAGACACATTCAGTCAACAAAACTCTCGACTGCACATATATCATCCACAAAATCCCGATAATGCATTCAATTGTCTCCAACAATAAATCAACTCGATCAGACACCCATATACTTTGTCGCTCAACGTCCGGACAGCACCGAAACCACATCTTGACACGAAACCCACATTCCTTCGTGTTGATGCGATAAGCAAACTCGGCAAACAGAAGGGCGATCGAAACGGACCCGAAGAAACGACCTCTGCGCAGACAGAACGCATTGTTCAAGTCGAAACGAAAGCGACTTGACAAATTTGGGAAGAAATTCCCGCAATGGGTGGTGAGATGCGTCTTCTGGAACTTAACTCTTCGTTGAGGAATGGAACCGGATTCGCTTGAAAGATCTCGTCCGTGTTGTTTTTTGAGTTGGGCACTTAACCCCTTTTGTCCCGACTCTTGTTCTCAAATTTTACAAGGGCATCTCCACTTCATCCAGTCCGGCAAACATCAGCAAGGGGTGGAGGGAAGTGATGCATCGCCAGCGAAAAGTCTCCGAGTATCGTATATTTCGGTGGAGTTAGGGTCAGCATTTCGGGAGCAAGGTTGGCTCTTGCCACGGGATGACTTATGGCGAGCGAGAACTCGCCAAGATGTATGGGGTTTTGTGAGTAAAAGTTGATTCTTCTTGTAAAGAATAAATGGAAGTTGTGTTCTTTGGTTCGGAATGAAACACGGGATGGTAAAAGTGGTCACCTTTCGAAATAGCTCAATGCCACAAAACCTAAGAATGTCTATAATAATAACCCTTTGCACTTAAAAAACAAGACGTTTTTTTAGAAACATCTGCCGTTGTTCTTATTTCCCCACAAAAATGCTGTTCCTCTTCGATGCTAAAATATATTTATTTTGGATTAGTTATTAATGAGAGAACAAGTCAATTACAACGTTTTTTTAACCTGCAGAATATGTGTCGTTCATTTTGAATAACAGTGAAAAATAAGAACAGGTAGTTAATTCGTTCTTTGAGTGTTGACAATTGTTTGCAAGATGTTAATATTAGTAACCGTGGAAAAGAATTTTGACCAGTGTTGGTGTTTTTGTTTCACAAATAAAAAACTTTATTATCTGAATAGATATTATTATTGCTTATTGTAATATTTAATATACGCCGGTATAAAATTTTAAATCTTTAAACACCAAAATTGTTCCTAATAACGAAATACTTGCTCAGATCAAGTTGACTAAATGCGATTTCAAACTAAGCTAATTTCAATATATATATATATATATATATATATATATATATATATATATATATATATATATATATATATATATATATATATATATATATATATATATACTATCAGAAGTAATAAATTGCATTAAAAAATCTTATTCATCAAAGGCAATTGATTTACTTTATTATGTAAAGACATGAATCAATATCCATTTTTTGTTGATAAAAAAAAGGACTCAACAAAGAAATAGCTTTAATTTTATTTTGAAGTTGCTATAACTTGTCTTTACAGAAGAATACAAAAAGGATTATATTTAAAAGTGGAAAATGTAGTATAAGTATCTTTTGACAAAATTATACCGCTTTCTAAAAATTTTAGTAAGTAGTCATCTATAATATAAAATCCCTACATTTTGTTGAGAGTATATGAAACTTTGACTTTTATTGAGACAGTATAATTTCCTTCTAATTGGATTGAAAACATAGATAAAAGGATATAAAGTTCAAAGTAGAAAGTCTGACTTGAAGAGGATTAAGAATTCATATTCCTTCTATAACTCTTGATTAGGCTCACAGGGAATAAGGGTATTGGATATTTCTTAATTATCCACTATTACAAATATTAATTGCAAAATATATCATATAGCTTTAACTAAATGGTTTCAAAAAGTAGAAATATGTATTGGAGTTATTGTTTTGTGAATTTCTCAAAATTTACGCCAAACCATAATAACGAAAAATTATATGTGTTTCTTAGTTTTGAAAAAGATATTATTTTGTTCTTTTTACTAATATGTGAAGAAATAATTATGAATCTTTAAATGTTTTCCGCATTTATTTTATATCATTATAAAAATGAAAATTTGCCCATTTGTTATAAAAAAAAACACCTCAAAAACGGCATAACCTATCACGGTAAAATTTAGCACAGACATAGAACACAGCCAGGTGCAGGTTTTAGGCTGATTTTTAGAACGCTACAACACTGTGAAGTTACAAAACAATTACCGTGGGTAACAGCTAGTTCTTAATAAAGTAGCTTTGTAATGACAGTCTTAAATGGTCGTTTTTACAAAACGGGTTTTATTAAGAGCACAATAATATTTTATAAAGGTCAAACAAAACAATATTCAATTCCTTATTGAAGGCATGGAGGAATTCGTTTCTCAGGGAGAACTTTATAGTGAAAATATTGTGGATGTATCTAGGGCAGTGATATCAGCACATGTTTCAATTTGACTTTTTTTATGTACATGACAATAACCATGTAACCAACCAACCATACAATATATTTTCTATGATAGTTAATAAATGTTAGTCTTTTTTTCAGCGATTCATTTTCTATAGTACGTATATTTTAAAAGTTTTTCTAACCAAGGACACTACTTGCAAACTGTTATTAAAAAAATTCCTTAAGAAAGTTCTTTTTGTGGTTTATCTGTAATACTTTTTACTTTGAAGAGACAAAAACACCAGCGCTCTATTCTTTCCAAAATCCAGAACCACCAAGAACTTTTTAAAATTATATTCCTCTCCTATTGTTGTTCAAGAAGTGCTCAATTGAGACTTAAAGCTTCGAGAATTCACTATTGAAGATGAAAATAAACGACGAGCTTTCGAGGGATTGCTCTGTCAACAAGGATTTACTACACTTCTGGCAAAAAAAAACACCATTCCGACTGTTGTCATCCAACCAAAACCAAAATAAGAAAAAATTACAAAACTCGAAATATAGAGGCGACTTATAGTCCGACAACAACTTGCTTTCCTATACAGAATTCCAGTTTGTTTATCGCTTTGAATCATGTAGGGCCATTTTTTTTCTACCTTTACACCAGCACTTTAACCTGCAGTGACAGACATGTCCGGAGCCCTGGAGGCCAAACTAAACAGTCATAAAAAGCGGCGATCCTTATACCGCAACCCCTTTATCCGTTCCCAGTTGGACGAGACAATAAAAAAAAATATCGGAGAAAGAAATAACCTTGTCTCAGGGAAAGATTTTGATCATTAGTTTGGAGATAAGACGGGATTTATATTTGCTGGAACTTATTTAGACAACTGGCATTATTCGGAGCGTGGCGTGCGAGTCCGATATATCTTGGCTTGAAGAACTTGTCCACCCTAGCTGCTGCCGCAGAACTCGTAATTTAGAGGGTTGCCTTACCTGAGAGCAATTACCAGGTATATAAGTCAGGCGCCGGTGATTCAGCGATACACACGTAACCGATATGGCAGGCGATCTTGATTTTGGGACCGACATTCGAATTGTTTGAGTTTTACGGCCACTTCGAGAAACGTCAATCGTAATTGGTCAAGGGGAATCGAAAGTATCCGACGTCGAATTAGTTCTTACGCTAAGCCTATTTCCGAAATTAGTTAAATGGAATATCGTCTACCAGGAAGAAAAAGATTACGTTAATAACCTAATTATTAAATACGAGTCATAAATTGTAATAAAGTACATAATACTTTCGTTTTACGCAGAAGCATGGTCTTCAAATGAAGGTAATGAATGAATGCTTTTTGTTTGTCTAAATCATGACAAAACTATTTTTATTCTAGACAAAATTCTTGGAAAATCACTCTGAAACTGTATGATAAGGTATAGCTAATGTCACAAGCATATTAAGATTTTTTTTCTTTAAAAATCTTTCATATATGTAAATATGTTAATATATACATATATGTAAATATGTTAAATACGAGTCATAAATTGTAATAAAGTACATAATACTTTCGTTTTACGCAGAAGCATGGTCTTCAAATGAAGGTAATGAATGAATGCTTTTTGTTTGTCTAAATCATGACAAAACTATTTTTATTCTAGACAAAATTCTTGGAAAATCACTCTGAAACTGTATGATAAGGTATAGCTAATGTCACAAGCATATTAAGATTTTTTTTCTTTAAAAATCTTTCATATATGTAAATATGTTAATATATACATATATGTAAATATGTTAAATACGAGTCATAAATTGTAATAAAGTACATAATACTTTCGTTTTACGCAGAAGCATGGTCTTCAAATGAAGGTAATGAATGAATGCTCTTTGTTTGTCTAAATCATGACAAAACTATTTTTATTCTAGACAACATTCTTGGAAAATCACTCTGAAACTGTATGATAAGGTATAGCTAATGTCACAAGCATATTAAGATTTTTTTTCTTTAAAAATCTTTCATATATGTAAATATGTTAATATATACATATATGTAAATATGTTAAATACGAGTCATAAATTGTAATAAAGTACATAATACTTTCGTTTTACGCAGAAGCATGGTCTTCAAATGAAGGTAATGAATGAATGCTCTTTGTTTGTCTAAATCATGACAAAACTATTTTTATTCTAGACAACATTCTTGGAAAATCACTCTGAAACTGTATGATAAGGTATAGATAATGTCACAAGCATATTAAGATTTTTTTTCTTTAAAAATCTTTCATATATGTAAATATGTTAATATATACATATATGTAAATATGTTAAATACGAGTCATAAATTGTAATAAAGTACATAATACTTTCGTTTTACGCAGAAGCATGGTCTTCAAATGAAGGTAATGAATGAATGCTCTTTGTTTGTCTAAATCATGACAAAACTATTTTTATTCTAGACAAAATTCTTGGAAAATCACTCTGAAACTGTATGATAAGGTATAGTTAATGTCACAAGCATATAAAGATTTTTTTTCTTTAAAAATCTTTCATATATGTAAATATGTTAACCCTCTTGTGCATGATTTTTAATTTTTTTAAAATTTTTGCCCCTGGACCGTTGAAAAAATATACAAAAAAATTCTAAGTGCCTATTTAATTAAATAATTAATTAAACCCGTTGTGTAGAGTATATGCAACATCGTGTGTAATTAATAAAATTATTTTCAAAAGTTTGAAAATATAGTTAAATACAATCTACACACCTCTAGTATTAGCTAGGATTTTTTGTAGTGCCAGATAATATTTATAATTAATAAAACATTCTTCGAAAACTTCACCTTCAAGAACCATTTATAGAACAACATACCTCGAAGCAACTGATTGCCTTTATTACAATCATTTTTATAAAAATAAAGGACCTTGCTGCGGTTATAAGAACTAGGCGCATGGTTACATCAATATTATAATAGTTAACATAAAACTCTATAAATGCAACTAGCGGCCATTTTAAAGTCGTGTAGCATATATGCTACACTATGCACTAGAGGGTAAAAGTCATTGGGGGGGGGGGGAAGCGTTCTAAATATTTAATGTAATATATTTAATTCAACCCTTTGAATATCAAATGAAAATAATATCCCTAATCTACTTTTAAATATCAAATGGAGTTAGTACAGGAAAACCACTGTATATAGTTTTCGTTTGTGCTTGTTTTATATTGATAAAAAAATACAACTTTCAGAAATTGTTAGTTTGATTTAGTTTTCTCAATGACGTCACGGGGAATTCGAAAAAAAGAAAATACATTTAAATAGAGTTATCCTCTTTTATGTTGGTATGTGGACTATTTAAAATATACTAGTAACATAATGCATAAAATATCCCATTTGAATCTTTGATTGCAAGTCTTATAAGTCTATACGGTTAAGAAACACAAAACTCTGATTAAGAAACGCGAGAATAAAAGGGATTTAGTCTTTAGTAAAAATATTCTATCAGCCGTCCAACATTAAATTCAGAACTTTTTTCTATGGCATTCAATTGTACTCATTCCCAGTTTGGGATAATAAGAAATAGATAAGAAAATTAAATTACGTTTCTGAAACGATAGTACATATTAAGCTTTTAAAATGAAATTCTAAATTATTCAAATTATAAAAGATTTAGTATTCCACGAGTAGCTTTTATAGTTTTTCAACATTCTAGTATCGAACAACCAATCACTGATTATTGTGTCTATAACTATAAGATTTTTTATACTGTCGTAGTTTTTATTATCTTTATATAAGATTTATATTTAACTCGGTTAGACTCCCGATTCCACGTTTTCTGTCTATAATAAAGGTTTAGAATTTGATGTTTAAAATAGAAAATAGAAAAGCAGTTTCATTATCTAATTTATCTCATTATTTTTTCAATCATTATCATCATTCATTATCATCTTAAGATACACGAATTTTACTTAAAGTATGGAATAAATACTATTTTTATAAAATGACAAATTGAATTATTTTTAAAAAGGATTAATGAAATCAATGTAAGATTATTAAATTATTATGTTGTAAAGTAGTAGTAAAACTTTATGAAATGAAATAAAAGCGAAGTAAAAAATGTCGGTCCTTATGAAACAAGCACATTGTAAAAAAAAGATACTTTAAAATGAGTACCTGCACTTACACGTTTTTCTTTGAGTACGATTGCATTGTAAATGCGCAATGACCTACTCAAATTTAAGCAACCGTACTTTTTAAAAAATGAACAGTGTGATTTAATGTTGCTAATTTAAGTTTTTGTTCAAGTCGTCTTAACAAATCGATCTGACAAACTTAAAATAGGTGTTCAGAAGATGGTTTTCCACATTACTTGATGTCGATTGCTTAAATTGAAAATGAAATATTATAACCTCAATTATCTTACATTCCATTCTTTTGGCTCACCTTTTTAACATTTCTTCTGTTTAAAACTTTTTTAAGTCGTCATGGTACTACAATGGATAAGGACAGCGGTGCATGAGGATATGGGTTCGATTCTAGGTAACTCTTGGCGATAACTTCGTAATTGGAGATATTTATTGAAAGTGATATGTGAAGGCAGCCTATGTAGATAACTGCTACTACTCACTTTATTCTTTTTTACTCATTTTATTCATTTTTACTCATTTTATTCATTTTTACTCATTTTATTCATTTTTACTCATTTTATTCATTTTTACTCATTTTATTCATTTTTACTCATTTTATTCATTTTTACTCATTTTATTCATTTTTACTCATTTTATTCATTTTTACTCATTTTATTCAACTTTACTCATTTTATTCATTTTTACTCATTTTATTCATTTTTGAGTACGTCTTTTTCAAAAAAAGAAAAGTATGTACTAGGAGTTATAAAAAGCATCGAATGTAATCAAAAATTAATACATTTGAATTATTTCTGAGTACCTAATTTTATCAGTGCAGTTATGTATTGGCGGATTTTAAGGATTTTTTTTAATAGAAAATTAATAAATCACAGGTAGCCAGACAGTTTAAATTGACCTAAATTATTAAATTCCTATATTTATTTAACGATATATCTGCTATTTTTTATAATTCTCAACGTTACCACACAATATTTTTTTTAAAACATAGCATTAAATTAAGAACACAAGATGTATAATATGAAAAGTCAATATGTAAAAAAATGGGTTCTATTCCCTTTTCCCCATTATTATAGCAGTACTACATGTGTTTGAATAGGCAAACGTTGCTTATATAGCTATGACCAAATAACTATATTTTATTATTTACTTTAACTAATACAAGTTTTCTCAAGACCACGTACGACGATTTTATGATGAGAAATCACATTAAGGTTGACGCAATATAATAGGTCCACTTCCCGGTATTTTACTATCAGCCCCATCTACAACGAGAAACGAGTCCTCAAAACGTGAAATGTGGTGTCGTGGATGATGTATCGTACATGACGACACAATAACTCCAGGATTATGAATGGGAAATGTGATAAGACTACGGAAAAATGTGACCTTTCGCCACCTTTACAATTAACTTTCTTAATTTTAAGATAAAAATTTCGCGATTATCAAAGGGATGAGAGGGGTTTTCTCATAATAATTTGCATATGAAATTAAGCATCTATTACCTGATTTTTTTTGCGCAGACGATGCTTTGTCGTCATCGCGGCCGTTCCATCATCCCCATTTAAAAAAGTGAACGCGATGTAAAATTCAGCAGACATAAAAGCATGGTAAATGTAAAGAGTGACTACACAAAGGAGTTTGGGGTTAGAAATTAAGATTACTGCTTATTTGAGGTTCCTATTTCTGGATTGGATCCGTGACCAAGTGTCACTAAATGAGTTGAAGTGTGGGCACGTGCCATTCGATAATAGTGTGTTTGAATTTTTGTGCTATCTCAGCGACTCAATTTAAGAGTCTGTCTGGGTCTTTTCCTGCAAGTTGAGTTATTTTAGTATGATACATGATGAATGTTCTTTCTTTTGTCTTTACATTGGTTTTAATTCTTTTGACATGAAATCCAGTTTGAAATTGTATGTAGTACGTTGGCTTTTGCATTAAACCACTTACATGACATTAATTTCACCATTTACATGACATTAATTTCACCATTTACATGACATTAATTTCACCATTTACATGACATTAACTTCACCATTTACATGACATTAATTTCACCACTTACATGACATTAATTTCACCATTTACATGACATTAATTTCACCACTTACATGACATTAATTCCACCACTTAATTACATTTTTAATTTTAGGACTACATCGGTAATCAAGCCCATTTTTATCATTTACTCTATACTTTGTGCCCCGTATTCTTCTAAAAGTGTTGTATTGCAAGTGTTGTTATATAACGTTAGTTAATCCGAAACAAACATGTAATAATATAAGTGGCAAAAGATAACAATTCTTTATTTTGCAATTTTCAGAAAAATATTAGAAAAAATGCAACATAACATAGCAATCCTCTTGTTAGTATTTTATTAATAAAATAATGTGACAGTTCACTTCTGCGTTACGTTATAAAGTCCACTGGTTATTGTTATCGATTTCTGCAACATAAAAAATATGCAATACTAAATGTGATCATCGCAAATACCATTAAATCTACCCTTTTATTTCCAATTCATCGGCTGTGGTGAAATATCCAATACAATAAATTAAATGCAAGCTAAATTAGCATATGTATTACATTTGTTACTCGACAGGAAATCGATAGGTATATGTAGTATTGCACAGTGATAAATGCACAATTTTAAATTCCGTGAAGTTTCTACAATATATATTATTACCTTGAGCATTTGCGTATCAATGTGGTCAAATTAAAAAAAATATTAGGTCCATATGTAAATAAGTGCCCGTAATCCTTTAAGATTTTGAATAGTAACACAGTTAACAATATATTTGTATACTATACAAGACATTCAATCATTAACGAAAATAAAATGTACTACTTATATATAGAATATAACATGATACTTGCTCTTCAACTCTTTTAAAACACTGTAACACTGTGAAACAGTTATTTTTACTACCGAATGTTGAGGCACATTCGTAGTAGCACCTTGTAGTAAAAAAATGCAAAATAAGGACTTACTGAAAGAACATTAAGTACTTTTATATTTGAACTTAAACTACTTGGCAAATGGCCACAATGATAAAATAAATCAAGGCCTCATTGAAATCGATTTATTTAATCGTATATCTGTTTATTTTAACTACATTTAAATTATCCAAGTTGGGGAATTCTGTTCCTTTCACACAGGCTAAGCCACGAGATCATAAGTGACTTGAAAGTTAAACACCCCGACACTCCCTTTCAATAATATCGAGATTTAAATCCCAATTTTATTACTAAACTTTATCGCTTTCAAGTCTGGGCTTAACAGCAATAATCTTTTATTGAATTCCCTCCGTACACCGTTTACATAGCAAGAACTATCCTCCGCCAAAATTCTAATTCCAGTAAGGGTGAAAGACTTCGTGACACGGCCTAACTACAGGACGATGACAGAAATCCAGTAAATAATCGCGAAAACAACTTTTTTCTTCTTCTGGTAAGACCTATGGGGAAGTCATCTTTTTATTGGGCTCGTTGTCGGTGGAAAACTTTGAGAACTTTTAATCCTTTTTCGTCCCGGTAAATTAGTCTCTAACCATGAAACTATTTTATGGCAACTATAAAATAGCCAATTGGCATAAGAAAGGAGGATTAAGGATTCCTCGCCGTGGGAGGTTCTTAATTTGATGGCGGATTTTGAGGAAAGGAATTGGATCATAAAGTCGGAAAATGGATTCGAAGGAATTTGATACCACACTTGGAAACTTTCTCCAAAGAGTGAACATACTTCAATGGTTACAAGAAATAAATTAGAATGTAGGTAACTTTCGAAAGGTGATAAGTTTCCGAATAACAGTTTCGCATCGTATTCTTGTATTTCATATCACATAAATCTTAAAATTTTATCTTTTGCGAATAATGAACTAAAAGAAGCATGCTGTTATGGTTGGAGAGTTCATATTTATCTAAAGTAAATTTTCTTAACTGTGGACACATTTTAATACCCACATTTTAAAATTAATTGTTTTTTTGAGTTAAATCTGCACAAAGTGGAATTAGCACCGGTTCGGGACCAAGGGAAATATTCGGAAATACTGAATCGTAATTGAAAAGTTTATTTTAGAAACTCGTCAAGAGGCATTGAATTAACATGACACTTTTTGAGTTTGTGAAATAAACGATTCAATTTTAAAATAAGGTCAGAAAACGACACCGGAGATGGAACTCTTCTCAACTCAATTACACTACGACTAACGTAAGGACATTTGAATCAAATTATATTTTATTACGAACAGGGTGAGTTTTCTGATTGACATACACCTGCACTGTTAAAAAAAGGTAATCAAACATAAGTAAAATGTACTAATTTTTCATTTCATTCGATGCTATCATGGTTCCGAAAACATAAGTTTCAATTTAGAAAAATACATGTACTCAAAAATAAGCACAATGAATAAATAGAGCAGATGTTAGCCTACATAGGTTGCCTTCCTAAATCACTTTCTATAAATATCAACAAATACAACCAAGATTTACCGGGAATCGAATCCACATCCTAAGCCAACACAGTCCATTTCCTTATCTGTTGTAGTATCAAGGCGACGTGAAGCAGTGATAAACATAAGTAATCTTAAAAAGGTGTGCCAAAAGAGTGGGAAGTAAGATAACTGAATTGTAATAGCTCATTTTCCATTTAAGCAATCGACATCAAGTAATGTGGAAAACCATCTTCTGAACAACTATTTTAAGTGTGTCAGGTCGCTTTGTTCAGATGGCTAAACAGAAGCTGAGATTAGCAATATTAAATCACACTGCTCATTTTTGCTGAAGTACGGTTGCTTAAATTTCAGTACGTCGTCGCTCATTTACGATGCAATTGTACTCAAAGAAAAACGAGTAGAGGTTCAGGTGCTCATTTTTAAGTACCTTTTTTTACAGTGTGATATCGAACTCTGGTGTACCAATCCTACAACCAATCTTAATCTACATTCTTGTGTCTTACAAACTAAATAATTACGACCCCCTTATTTTTGAATTGAACATTAATATACTTGACAATATCGTTTGTTACGCATTCTAAATATAATACCAGAACGATATTGTATTTCATAAGGCAAAACCAATATTAAAATATCCTACGTCCACTATCCTCAAAACGGACATACCAAAATGGAAACAAATGGAACATATTTAATCTTTTGCTGGCAAGAGGTAACTCGCAGGCACTGCTGTAAGAAATGAACCAAATATGTATAAAATCGTCTCGAGTTGATGGTTCGCCCAAACGAAGAAACCCTCGACCACAAAATTTTAACAGTATTTGTGAGAAAATAAAACAAAATTTGACGGGTTGGGCCAGATGAGGTAATATAACAAAAACAAACCCTACAAAATACTATGAAAACACGAGCCAGAACGAAAAAAATAGAGTTCTATACTATTTTTTCTAAAAAATAATAGAATTTCAATTTATTAAAACAACGGGAAGTACTGAAAGAAAAATATAAAGCGGAGAAAAATATAAATTGCACTAAAAGAAAAGGCTGTAAAGAAAAATGCTGGTCAGTCTCTTTTTAGCCTTAAGCGGCGTCGGAAAAGTTTTTATTAAAATAGTTTGGTGGAAGTCTACTGTTTCTTTTCACTATGGTTACGAATATTTTGCTTGTCACATTGACATAATCATCGCACTTGGAAAGAAACAACGAATTGAATTCGAATAAAACGGATATATTTGTTTTGAACGAATCGTGTTTATCTGCTGTTTCAGAATAATGTTTCTTGTTTTGTTACGAGGTATGTCGCGCTTCGCTGAAGCCCATTTATTTGACAGTTGCTGCCATAAATAAACATGTAAACTCTGAGAGAGAGAGATAAAGACAATAAAGAGATAAGAGAGAGAGATAAAGACAATAAAGAGATAAGAGAGAGATAAAGACAATAAAGAGATAAGAGAGAGACATAGAGAGAGAGAGGGAAGAGAGAGAAGGGTTGTTTTGTTTAGTTAAGTTAATTAACGTCGCACTAGAGCTGCACAGTAGGATATTAGGTTCTGGGCCTATCTAGAAGGAAAGACCCGGAAACAATACCTCGTATTTTTGAACCATGGTCAGATGACAAAGACAACACCTGAGCTGGCACCTGACGTAACCTAAATAGGCGTCATGACATTGGACCCTGATCAGTCCTGTGTACGACCCGTACACCAGTACCGTATACACGGTAGTATAATTTGTTAGATATTTTAAGAAGATTCCCTTCTATTTTAGTTGCGAAGCTGACAACCTTCTGATCGCAAGATCATTTCGTTTTTACTTTTCTTTTTCCAAGTCCATCAATGGAGCTCTAGCTCGCAATCCTCTGATTACTAGACGAACTTCTTTATCCACTGGGCAACTAGGGGCCCAGAGAGAGAAGGGAGAAAGAAAAAGATAGTGAGAAGAGAGTGAGAGAAAAGAGATATAAGATAAGAAAGAGAGAAGATGTAGAGAAAAGAGAGAAAGAGAAACAAAATGTTCTAAAAAACCCAAATATATCTTGAAGTTATAGCTAAATTTAAATGCTGTTTACTAATTTAAACCAACTGAAATATAATGATAATATAAAAAGTCATTAGATTTTTAAATACTAAACGTAAAAAGTTTATCACACTTAAACCTTCTGAAACAGTTTTCACTCAATTGAATTGCTGAAAGGAGAAATCAAATAAGTCATACCGTCGTTTAAGATGTGATACCACGCAAGCTACATTTGATTAAAATTTGACTTACGTGGTATCATGGATTAAGCAAGAATATGTTACTTAAAAGGATTTTTTTCCTTATTCGGAGGGTATAGGGCCGCCCTTAGCAGATGCGGGAATCGGACCCAGGTCATCAGGGATCGCAGACCAATACCTTATCCGTTTGAATACCGGGGTGCCGTGCAGAAGTTAGAAACAAAAGAAATATTAAAAATATGTGCCAAAAGAATGGGAAGTAAAATAATTGAGTTTTATTAACTCGGCTTCCTTTTAAGAAACCGACACCAAATAATGTGGGAAAACATCTTCTGAACATCTATTTTAAGTTTGACAGGTCGCTTTGTTAATACGGCTTGAACATAATCTGATATTACCAATATTAAATCACATTGCTGATTTTTGAGAAAGTACGGTTACTTAAATTTGAGTACGTCATCGCTCATTTACGGTGCAATTGGACTCAAAGAAAAATAGGTAGGTTCTGGCAGGACGGCCGCTGCTACCACAAGAAATTTCAGAAAGCTTGGCGAAAAAAAAATAAGCACTGGGCCCCGCTAAGTCTTAGTTGTAATTGTCGATATTTATTGAAAGTGATTTATGAAGGCAGCCTATGTAGGTAAGCAACTGCTCTTTTTTATTCATTTTTTACTCATTGTATTCATTTTTGAGTACATATCTTTTTCAAAAATGAAACTTATATATTGGGAGCTATGATAAGCATCGAATGTAATCAGAAATTCGCACAATTTACTTCTTTTTTAGTACCTATTTTTAAGAATGCGCTGTTTAAAACTTTGTGACAATGTTAGTTTCTTTTGACACTAATTGGGAAAAAAATGTCTGGCATTTTTTTTTTTTTTTTAAGTTTGGATATCTGATGTTTACTGTTTTTGTTGCAAACGTGATTATCCATTATTTAAGAAGCAATTATATCCCTACATAAGATTTAATGAAGCCTCTTAGAAAGCGTAAAAAAAGTTATGAAAGCGTCGATGCAAAATTCTGCATAAATCATGTTATTAAAATAGGATGGAGTCTTGCAAAAAACATATTTTTTTAGAAATAACATGTATTTAACTAAGGAAAAGTTTAATCGATAGTGTTTTTCATAAAAAATTTTATATAAGTATTATTACGAGGATTTATTATAAATATTTAAAAAGTACTTCATTACTTACTATTTACAGCTTTTTACAGATAAAAAGAAACTCAAATTTTGAAGGGGTCCTAAAAAGAGCTAATAATATACATAAATCTTAACTACAAGGAAACAAATTTAAATATTACCACAATTAAGTTGATTGGGTTACGTAAAATGTTATCAATTTATCAATAACCACATCATTTATTGTTCAATGTTATGTCAAAAGATAAGCGAGTATAATAACCAATAGTTAGTATAAAAAAAACATTTTATAACTATGCCAATATCTTCTCCATAACGCTCACAATTCTTTGAAAACCAAAACTACAAATACAGTTTATGACTTAAAGAGCTGAACTAATTAATTACTACATTGAAAATTAGTTAAGGACTCTTTCCGGAGCATATTAAAATTCTCACTTTTATAAATACTTCCATTTTGTAATTCAAATAAAAAAGAAATCAATTGTAAATATATACACTCAAACCTGTTTGTGTGCGGTCTTTTTTTGTGCGGTATATGAAAATTTCAATCAAATTGGAACATAATTGATTATCTGACTACCAAAACATATACAAGCGTCTAGTGAAACAACAGTCGTCGCAAAAACTTATCACTGACTACATGGTAACTGAAAAAAAGTCAACTCTAAACGAGTGCGAGGTAGTAGTGACGAAAGCGATTTTGAACCAAGTTCGCGTATTGTCAGACTACGAAGGATAATGGTTATACGTTTTGAAAAGTTTTGTATGTGTAAAATAAGTACATATGTAAATAAAATATTTAAAAATGTTCGCATGTGTATTTTCTAAATCAGATTCCAAAAGGTTTGACGAGATCCCAAGTAGCTGTCAAGCCTCGTGTCTTGTTTTCGTTTAAAAAAGCAATTCCTAGTTATTTCGTAAGGTTTTGAGTTATTTTCTATGTGAGACTTTTTTTTATGCGGTCCCTATCCACCGCATAAAAAAAAATATTTGTGTCGCGAAAACTATTTTTTATAGCTACTCGTGAAGTTTGTACGAATTTTTTTATGCGTTTTTTTATGCGGTCCCTACCTACCGCACAAAAACAGGTTTGAGTGTATATAAATTTTTAGAAAACTTGTTATGTCAGTTTTTTATCTATCAAGTAATTGTAAAATAATAATCCAAATATCTAACTATTAAAATGTTCTGAAACAGCGAGGTGTGTTGGATATAATTAGATATTAATGTATAACGAAAAACTGTATATTTTGATAAGTCCAACCAGATATGAATCGACAAAGTTTGAATGCTAACTACTGATATAGTAGATAATGTCAGTCAAATCATTACCTGTCACACATTATAGTTAATTTATGCTAAAATCTACCAAAAACAACTAATATAATAAAGTAAGAAAATAAGTTCTAGTACTGGACACATTTCAATGCATGAATAGTAAATAAAAAAGCATTAAATTCTGCTGTACATACGATGAAAGAAAACTTATTGCACTGTTGCATAAAATTACAATTCTTTACTAAGTCGATTAGTTACGGTGATTTGTTAACTTTCCTCGCGGCCGTAACAGAATTATCCTAGTAGTTAATTCTAATACTTTAATCGGTTTCGAAAAACACTTTTTATCAACTTTATTTCGGGGAAATTCGTGACAGGCAAATTGCATACGCAGACATGTTAAACAAAATGATTGATTAAAATTACTATTTAGTAAAACTCCATTAGCGTAATTCTAAACAAAAATCAGGGCAAGGTATGACGTCACAGCGGAAACGCTGTCGTGTTTACGACGATTCTGGATGTAGTAATGATAATAATAATAATACATCACCGTCCGAGAAGCCGCCATTACCAGTTTCTGATTCTACTAGTTAAAATCTCCCATCAATGCTGCAGGTTACAAAGGAATCCTGATAGTTATCTGGCTTAATCATAAAACTACTTTAACGTATTATTTTAGCCGGTTTAATAGTTAAAATTGCAAAATTTCGAATTTGTGTTAGTTTTGCGAAATGGGTTTCTTCCAAGGTAATCGGAGTTAACTATTGTTAGTAGGATTTTTTTAATAGTTAGGGGATGGGGAAGAATAAGGAAATGGTTTCCGTATTCAAATGTGGTATTCAATTATAATCGGAGGTGCAGTTGCTGTGGGGTCACTGGAAATGAAATACATGAATTTTTTTTAGTAACTTCGTGTTGGTCCAAACAGGTAATTTTAAATTTGGAATTGCATAAATGTGTTGTAAAGGTGGAAATAAAAGTAAATTGATAGTTTTGCTTATTTGGTATCCTACTATTAATTTGCAATGTTTAATATGCAATGTAAAAAAAAAGTTCTTAAAAACCATACAAAATCTCCAAATTGTCGATTATTTGCCAAAGTTGTTGGGGCATGCAGTGGCGAGAGAAAGGATGTTTTGTCCGAAAGTTGAATATCCGATACTTGGGTGTCCGATGTCAGGTACTTAAAAAATAGTATTTAAACTTACTCGTTTTTCTTTAAGTATAATTGCATTGTAAACAACCGTATGACATACTCAAATCCAAAATGATCAGCGGGATTTATCATTGCTAAGCTCAGCTTCTGTTCAACCCATATTAACAAAGCGACCTGACAAACGATTGTTTCAGCGACCGATTGTTTAAATAGAAACTTAGTTATTACAACTCAATTAACTTACTTCCCATTCTGGCACATTTAAAAAAAAATATTTCTCTGGTTATAACTTATTTATGTCGTCCTGGTAGTTTAGCGGATAAGGCACTGCGGTGATGAGGATCTGGGTCCAATTTCTGGTAGGATTTGTTTGTAATTATCGATAAATATTGAATGTGATTTATGAAGGTAGTCTATATAGACAAACATCTACCCATTTTTAATCATTGTATTAATTTTTGAGTACGTCTTTTTCGAAATTGAATAGTTTAATAATTTTTAGTATTTTTTTTTTAATTATTTATAGTAATTAATTTTTTTAATTATTTATAGTAATTAAATTGTTTAATTATTTATAGTAATTAAATTGTTTAATTATTTATAGTAATTAATTTTTTTAATTATTTATAGTAATAATTTTTTTTAATTATTTATAGTAATTTTTTTTAAAATTATTTATAGTAATTAATTTTTTTAATTATTTATAGTAATTAAATTGTTTAATTATTTATAGTAATTAAATTGTTTAATTATTTATAGTAATTAAATTGTTTAACTATTTATAATATTTAAAGTACAAATGTTTATAGTTAAATTAAAATGTTTTTTTTTTCACAAAAAAACACCACTTAAAAAAAAAAACTTTGAAAACCACAAACCACTTTTAAAACCGTTATCACCAAACAATTTTATAAAATACATTTTAAAACTTAACTGAAAGATTATTCTAAACTTTCACTGGGAAAATACATTTACAGAAAAATTACCAAACGATTCGACTTAAGTGAGATAAGATTAATCCATCCCTTCTCACACAGCAAATCTTTGAATAAATAATAAAATACAAATTAAAACCAGGGAGTGACTATCGACACGAAGAGTGTTCAATACATCATTTGCAACAACCATACAATCACATCTTCCGTTGCAAGGTAGAAAAACACAAATAGAAAAAGAAGGTTTCAATAATTCATCGGGGCTGGCAAAAACAAGATGTCGCCAAAGAGATTGGATTTGTAATTGAAATCGGTTGCGGATTGAAATCTATCACTTCTTCGGTTCTTTCAATTTTTTTTTCCACTTTCAGATTTCCCGTCGAAGATATTTTATTATTTTTCAAACTTCAATTTAATGTGCGACTGTGTGACAGGATTTTAAATTGGATATTGGGGAAGCTTGCATGCAAAAACTAACCGAGCTTGTCTTTTGGGTTTGCGTTGCTTTAGTCTCAGGGTTTTGTGCAATAAATTTAACATTACGTGAGGGGATTTTCTCCCCTAAAAGGTGTGTTAAAATAAAATATGTGTAATGTATTAAACTATGTAATTTATCTTTAATTGGCTGTGGTAGAATGAGTGTTTCTTAATGGTTTGTATCCATAATATTATTTAATTTATTTGTATTTCATATTAAGAAAAATAAGATTAATTACGATAATAATTTATTAAAGTGTAGGTACACACTTTAATTTAAAAATATATATATATAAATTTAAAAATCTACTTTTTCATGTAGGAAAGCACCTTAAAAATCATGATGATTCATTAAAAAAACATGATTAAAGTCAAATGCTAATTATCTAATTAGCATTTTATTAACTAATTTGCATGTTTTTCCAAATATTATAATTACGGGAGTTGTAATTAATATAGAAGCATAATGTTTGTTGGAATTTACTCGCAATATCTTTCTTAATGTTACAAACCTCCAAAACGTTTAGAGGCTTCCGTGGCCGAACGGTTAAAGGCGTCAGCTGGGAATCCGAAGATTTCTGGTTAGATCCTAGGCGATAGACTTGACAAAGAAAAGTAAAAAAAAAATAGTAGTGATCTAGTGATAGGAGGGTTGCCAGCTTCGCTACAAAATGCTATAAAAGTCGTCCAGAACATCCGCAAAAATTAACGGCGTATATACGGTCTGGTGCACGATAAATCTGATCGGGGACCAAAGTCTCGACGTCTATTGAAGGCGTTGGATGACAGTTCAGGTGTTTTCTCGTTATCTGACCATGGTTCTAAAATAAGGAGGTGAATGTGTGTGTGTGTGAATGTGTATGTGTTCCCGGGTCTTTCCTTTTCGAGACAGGCCCCGAACCGTCGCCAATAGCCCACTGTGCAGCTCTAGTGCGACGGTAATTAACCAAATAAAGCTAAAAAGTTTAGAGCATTTAAATTTAAAAAAAAATTACATCATGAGTAAAAAAAAAAACTCCACTTTTTTTTCAAATTACGAACTTTAAAATTCTATTAAAAATTCATTTTTTAACGAATTACTAAGATGGAGGGTCATAAAATCTCACAACTAATGTAAAGTTGAATGAATTTATTTACTAATTTTCTCAAAAAGTTTAAGCGAATTTGAGTTATGTTTGGAATGAAAGGACATATGGTGAAAATACAATTCTTCCAAAATTGAGTGTAATATTTACAAAACATATTTCCATTGCAAGCGGGGCTCTAGAATAACTCTTTCTAAATAAAAAGGCTTTGGGAATATTTATTCACTCTTGTTATTATCTGAAAAATAATGGGGAAAAGTATAGAAAAAAAAATATTTTGCTTTTTTTGGTAAACTTTAAGAAAGATAAGTGAAAAAGAAGAATGAGAATAAGTGATCGAAAGGAGAAAGAAGAGATAAATATATAATTGGAGAGGGGGAGGGGAGTGGGAGGGGGGAGTAATAGCTCTTTGGTTTTCGAGTAATACATAAATCCATTTACTATGCATCCTAGTTTTCAATTCTTATTTCGAATTACTTCAAAACGATTCTAATTGCTCGTTTTGTTCTTTGCATTCAACACACACTGCGAACAAATGATAAATATTTAGTTAAAAATAAATCCAATGTTAGCTTAACGATATTAATTAATGTAATCATAATTCATCCTCCATAAATTTACGAAATTTGCTCACATCTAAACAAATGATTTTTATGTTTTTAGAGCAAACAAATGTTTACCTACTGGTTCAAACTATTCTTGGCATACGTGTATACTATCTATAATAATAATAAAATATTAATAAAATAATAATAAAATAATAAAATGATAATAAAATAAATAAAATAATTAATAAAATAAATAAAATAATTAATAAAATAAATAAAATAATTAATAAAATAAATAAAATTAGTAAAATAAATAATAAAATAAATAATAAAATAAATAATAAAATAAGTAATAAAATAAATAATTAAATAAATAATAACATAAATAATAAAATAAATAATAAAATAAGTAATAAAATAAATAATTAAATAAATAATAACATAAATAATAAAATAAATAATAAAATAATTAATAAAACCATCATAATACAATACTACTACTAAAATAAAAATAATTAAATAATATATAATTATAACATTTATATATATAAATAATATATAATTATAACACTTATATATATAAATAATATATAATTATAACACTTATATATATAAATAATATATAATTATAATATTTATATATAAATATATAAAAATAAAAATAATAATAAAATAGTATGTTTGTGAGTCTGTGGCACGCAAAACACTACCCTCCACTGCTCGGACCTGTCTGAAAATTTATATATACATACTATTAAACCTTTAATTGTGAACACGACACTAGAAATTTTAAAATTGCTATTAGTTTTTCGTTTATAACAGTTTCAGAATCTATTTTTTTAAATGGACACTAAAAAAAATATTATCTGCATTGTTATAAAATAACTAGATCTTGACAGCAATGAAATACTTTAATAAAATAAATTAACATATATTTACTGTTTTAAACAATTGAAAGTTGGCGATCAAAAATTGCTTTGGCGAAATTATTATTTCAGATCTTAAATAAATAATTAAATTACGAAATAATTATGCTTCAATGGGAAAAATAAGAGAAAAGAAAAGCCAACATTCGAAAATATACCCGGAGTGTTTGAACAACATACAACTTATTTTGCATCAGAGCAAATATAAGAGAAGGAATAAACGAGGAGAACAAAGCAATGGGGTAACATTTTTTATGAAACCACGGGTCACAGCTAGTTCATAATAATTAAAAAAATAGCAGGTTAGTTTGGTTGGTCATGTCTGCTTCACGGTCTTGTACAGTAATGTTAAATTGACAAATAAAATCCGATGTCAGTGTATTTAAACTGTGAATTTTCTACACACAAATACAATCAAAACCATTTTTTCACACCATCACCAACTGGTTAAAAACAAATCATAAAATTTTACCAGTTAATTAACATTTAAAAATGAACGACAAAACACAATGACCACATCTCCTCTCTGTCCATTTGCACACCGAAACATTTAAAAAACAGAATATGAAATTAGAAACTTGTCATTGCGTTGTTTTTTCAAAAGGCCCACACACACTCTCTACTCCCAAAACAAGATAACTATCGCTTATTCCCGTAAAGTCGAATAAAATATAAAATGTCACGCATTACTCCTTCCAAAAAACGAAGAAAAGCCGAGAAAAAGAAAAGAAAGGCCAAGGTTGACCCTCTTTATTTCTCAGGTATGGCGCCAAAACGTCGTCGCGAGGATTTCTTCCAAAGAACCACTCTACTCTCTGAGATAATCTTTCGTATTAAAACGTGCCACAATCGCTTTTATCACCTTTACCTGCCCGTTTGGTCAACGTTGACTCATATGTCCGCTTAAGCCTGTGGATGCTGTATAAAATGTATTGGGTAATCACTAATCATAAACCAAATGCTTAATTTCTCATTTATTTTATTAATATTGGTTTTTAGGGATTTTATTTTTAGTTAATTAAAAATTAAATTTACACTAATCATAAACCAAATGCTTAATGTCTCATTTATTTTATTAATTTTGGTTTTAGGGATTTTATTTTTAGTTAATTAAAAAAATTAAATTTAATAATAGACCAAATGCTTAATTTCTCATTTATTTTATTAATTTTGGTTTTAGGGATATTTATTTTTCGTTAATTAAAAAATTAAATTTACAAATCCGAAACTTTTAAAAGTATTGTCTCGATGTTAGTTACATTTTTTTAAATTGAAACCTATAAAATAATGTCTCTGCTATTAGTGATATTACATATATAAAAAATGTTTTTAAGTCATATAAATAAGACTTTTCATTTGATAATAGACCATGATGCCAGGTGAGCCCAGTATCGGAAACATATTAACTTTCCTTACCTAATTGCTAGTATGCCCAGCAACCGAGTCCGGTGATTGGTTTATTTGGTCACGTGAGCAATGACGTCACTACACAGCTGGATATCGGGATACATTTGTTAAATTTTCTAAATGAAACCCACATAATTATGTCTCTGCCATTAGTCATGTTACATACATAAAAAATGTTTTAAAGTCATTTTAATAAGAATTTTCTTTTGATAATAGAATATGATACCGGGTGACACAGTACCGGAAGCATATTAACTTTCGTTGCCTAATTGCTAGTATGCCCAGCAATCGATTCTCGTGATTGGTTTATGTGATCATGTATACGGATCATATATACGTCAGTGGTGGCTCGTGGGGTAGGTACAGCAAGTACAACCTGGGCTGTACCTAAATTTACTAGTGTAAAACTAAAATCATTCAGTTTACCAATTTTCTTAAATAAAGATTAGAATTGGAAATTAATTCAAAATTTCTACGGAAAGTAACAAAAATCTCCGATAAATAGCAAACCTGTTGCTGTAAAACACAATTCAGGAGAGGGGAAAACTCCATTCAATCAAAACTGCAGCCGAAAAGCGAAGTTCGAAATCGGCTGCATCGTTGCCATGACAACCTTACATAGCATGACTTTCCCTACACGCTAAAATGGAGGTTGTGACGAAACAAATACAGCCCAAAAGGATTTTTCAAATCTGCTGTACTTGGGACCGAGATGAATTGATTGGTTCGAGCGTGAATCAACGGGATGGGCTGGGGGGAATTCGAGAATTTCCAAGACTTTCTCCAAACGGAAATAGTTTTCCTGATAAGTTTACGCGTGTGTTGGTGTTTCGTTACTTAAATTAATATTGGCAGATTCGCAAATTTAAAAGAAAGGAAGATTGATTTAATTTTCAAAAAATACGTGTTTTCTATGTTTTTTTGCATGTTATCATTTCGTAAAAATTAAAAGGAAACTTTGAAGTTAGAAATAAATATTAAAGAATTTCCGTTCAGGTATGGTTGTGGAAAATAGGGGGGTTTCACATGATTTCGGCTGCTTTAACATTTTTGACCACGGGCCGCCACTGATATACGTTCAACCAAATAATTACTGTGTAAAAAATACTTTGTGAACGATAAATCAGTACTCAAATCTGCTCACGTTGGTATTGTTGTAAAAATGGCGGAAGAGAGGACAAGAACCCTCCCGAAATACTATATCGAGTATAGTTCGTGATATCTGACCGTGGTTCAAAATTACGAAGCAATGTTCCCAAGTCTTTTTTTGTGGACAGATGCCGATTGCCAGCAGCCTATTGAATAGTTAGAGACGTTTAGTAATTTTTTTTCTATGATTTTGTATTGCTTATGTGTTTCTTAATAAACAATAACGACAATAATATATAAAATAGAAGTTCAATTTCATTTATTGATAAAATATTTAACGAAACTAAGATTTTGTTTCGAATTGTAACGAATCCTTTTCATAGCATGGAACAATACGGAAAAAAATAATAATTTTGTATATGAAATTAAATTTACTTACATGTTCATTAAAGAAGAAAACGGTGATTAACATGAAAAGAAAATCCAATTGCTTATTCCAAAACATTTAAATTATTCTATATTTTTTTTTAAATTATGCACTACAAAATCTTTTACGGCATTGTTGAGACTCACCAAGACATCCTAAATCTAGAAAACTATTTGGCAAGTAAACCGCAATCCCATGAGTTATTATCAAAGCAAAACCCAGCTACTAACACTCTTCCACTTTTGCATGCCATTTCCCCCTTGTTGAAATTCTTTATGAAGACCGAATCGAATAAATCCACCTCAACCCCAACAAATATTCCGCCCCGAAACAAATTTTCCAAACGCAATTTTTCAACAGCCTTTGTCCTCACACATCCAGCAAATAAAACGACGCAGTGCCATTTTAAGAAGCCCCAAAACACACCAACCCATGCAAATTTGCTGTAACCTCGGGCAGGAGTTCATCCCCAGCACGCGAACTGTCAGATCTTCAGATTCATGAGCGACCTCAAAAAAATTCATGGTTGACCTTTAACCCTCGACGATCGGGGTCTCGTTTGGCGAAACCGAATCCCCTATTACAGCCGAAAGCTGCTCTGTTACCCTCTAATCTGTACAGGTTACAGGTAGTTTTGTATGAATATTGAACGGTGTCGGTTATCTGAAATTCAATAAGGATTCGGCTTACAAAGGGACCGAAAATATGGACTGGTAATGGAAATTAGGGAATTGCTTTCGAGGAAGGATACGGTTGAATGTCTCGTATGTGTTGAGGGCGATTGTTTAGATGTGGGTTTCTTAAATAGCATATTGAGTTCTAATTTTATTGATTTACAAAATTGTTTATCTACATAAATATATAATTTAAAGATTAGTAGATTAAGCATCAGACTTTTAAATTACGATTCTTTCTGTGAAGCATCCAAGGCGATAGTTGGTTAATTTGGTTAATTAACGTCGCACTAGAGCTGCACAGCGGGCTATTGGCGTCTAGGCGATGGACTTGACAAAGAAAAGTAAAACAAAGTAGTGATCTTGTGATCGGAGGGTTGCCAGCTTCGCTACAAAATACTAGAAAAGTCGTCCAGAACATCCGCAAAAAATTAACGGCATGTATACGGGACCGGTGCACGATAAATCTGATCGGGGTCCAAAGTCCCGACGTCTATTGAAGGCGTTGGGTGCCAGTTGAGGTGTTTTCTCGTCATCTGACCATGGTTCTAAAATAACGAGGTGCATGTATGAATGTGTATGTGTTCCCGGGTCTTTCCTTCGAGATAGACTTCGAACCGGCGCCAATAGCCCACTGTGCAGCTCTAGTGCGACGTTAATTAACCAAACCAAACCTTTCTGTGATGCAGTCTTCCGAGAAGTCGTATTTTCCATAGCACACGTGATAAAATGCGCTAATAATGTTGGTTTTAAACTGGTCATTGTCGAATATTCCATTAAGAAATGAAACTCATTATAATTTAGCCTAACTTAAAATTCTTACATTATGACCCATTATTATGGAATTGTCATCGGGATTACATTGTCCAAATGTCATCGGGCAATTGTCCAATTGTCATCCAATTGTCATCGGGATTACATACAGTAGAATCCCAATTATCCGAACACCAGTTATCGGGATGAAACGAAGAGGATCGCCAATTATCCGGATCCGGATCGCTTTGAGAAAAAAAAAATCAGACAAATCCCCATTTTCATTTAAAAAGTTTCTTATCGGTGAATGATATAGTTTTTAATAGAAATTAAATTACATTACATTACATACTAAAGCAAAATTCGTTTTTTACTGAGATATAACCTTTTTTCGGGAATTATTCAGTTATCTGGATATTCGATTATCCGGACGGGTCTCGATTGATACGAATAATTTCACTTCGACTGAAAGTGTTGTTAGTCGATATGACATTTGGATTTTGATTAAAATTGAGTTACAAGATACGATGTCACAATGACTATAGAGTGAGTTATATGGACCGTGTTATGCAACAACCGGTTCACTCATAAATTGAACACTCATAAATTAAAACAATTTCATTTTCAAAACGTAAATGGTAGTCCAAGGTTTCACTTTCTATGCTAAAATAAATCAATAGCGATAATGGACATATAGCGCTGCCTCCAGGCATGTAGTGAATTGCTGCAGCATGAGTTTCCCTATCGAGTGGTTTCACTGTAAAGAAAGGTACTTAAAAATAAGTACCTGAATATACTCGTTTTCCTTTGAGTACAATTGCACCGTAACTGAGCAATGACGTATTTAAATTTAAGGGACTTAATATAAAGTTCTCGAATTTAAGTGACTCAATTTAAAGTACTCAGATTTATGTTATTAAGTTAATTACTTGACATATGAACTTCGCTTAACCGTTTTCAAGTGGGCTCTGTTAAAAAAAAGTTGCCCTGCCTGTGGGCTAATTCCTAAACGAAGCGAGGGGGAGGGCGGGAGAGAAAATGGCACTTTGAGAAGCAAGAGAAAGAGTTCTCAAAGCATTGTGGAAGGACGACTTGTCTTATAATAGGAGGCGTGTAACTGTCTGGCCGAACGGATCGTTAACAATTCTTCCTCAAATCAGGTAGATTCGTTACGTGAGGGGTTGAAAAACCCAGCTGAAGATGATCTGTAGAAACCATTATTGTCCGAAACCATGCGATTACCTGTTCTACCGCAAACAACATACTTCAGAACTCACATGTTTTAAAAATTCTACCACCACCCTCTCTGTGATCAAAATTGTCACTACACCTGTAAAATATATGGAACACTTGTTATCCTAGCCCACACGTAAAGGTTAAAATATTTTTATAATCTTTTACCAGCCTGAATAGTACTGAGTGCTAAAATATTTTATTACCTAGTTATCTATCATAGAAAATTAAAAATTAAATTAGAATTTCCCTATCACAATACATCATATAATAAATACTAAAGATGCACTAAATTGTCGTATCTGAACATTTTTAACCAAGTAAATTGACATGAAAACCATTAGCTTGGCATTCTTTTGAATAATCACCCAATTATATTTATTTTAACTAATTAACTTCAATTTACTCGGTATAATTGATAAATGTATTATATAAATTCCCCCCTTGGTATTTTTGGAACTTCAATCACAATAGTCTTATTTTCCGAGAATTTTGTTAATTAAGATTTCTCCTAAGACGTATCTCATTTTATTTATTTCATTGATATTTAAACGAAGTAAACTAAATTATTTATAAGAAGTTATTGTTGGAAAAAAAAGGAAGAAAAAAAAAAGGTATGATCTTTAAGTGACTTTTCAGGTGAAACTTAATCTAAACTTTGTGAATTATATATATTGAAAGTACAATTGTTCTTTAAATATTTCAAAGAATAAATATATTTAATAGGCGATCCGACATTTTGTCAGTCACTCCTCCGAAAATATATAACCAATTTTTTAGATCAAGGTGTCATTTGAAAGGGAGTGAACTATGGATGTGCCAAAACGTCAAAACTTTAAAACATTAAACAATTAATAGTTATTAACATGGCGTCATCTACATTTCAAAAATTTAACTGAACAGGACTGAATGATCATAGGAAAGTTAAAAATGATGAGCGCATTTTCCAGAAAAATACTGTATATAAAGAACTTTTGTAATTTACCGCTAATGTCTTATTAAAAAAGTTTAATAGAATGCAAATACTGTGTGCAGATCATGGTACTTTTTTTTAGGATTAAGCAGTGTTTTTGTGTGTTGCTGAAAAGTAAAGATAGGGCAATGATTTAGTATTAATCTTCTGGATAGAAGTTTCCCATAAGAGAATTAAGCCCTCACATTTTGAAAACGCAGCAAGTCATTTTTTGGCGAGCCATTAATTCCCGTGAAAAGAGCGGATTTTTTAATGCATAACAGGATAGTTTGAAATGAAAATTTGAAAATTTCTTTCAACATTTGCATTTTTATTAAAATCATGCAAGTATTTTTAGTTTTCCTTTATATTAAAAAAAATCACAAGTATCAAATTTAAAAAAACAGTTAAGTAATTGAAAGTTGTGTTCAAATTTCCTGTACTCGGAGAACAGATAATTGGCAATTTTCGTTTTAGTTTCGCTGTATTTAGGACAGTTTGAAAAATATGAAACCAATTATTTTGTAAGCTTTTTACATTAAGTTAACAATTATTTTGTCTAGGGTTTATTTAGTATAATGACGTAATTGAAAGTCTAGTCAATGGTTTTATCCGGAAGAGCAAAAAAAAAAATATATCAAGTCGTCTTTGATAAAAAAAAATACTTATTATGCTTAATATGGTATTAAAAAAGCTTTTATTTCTATCTGTCAAATCGTTGCATGTTTCCTTAATTAAGCCAATTATGGATTTTTAGATATTTTTATATATATTAAAATTACGTCGTGAAACTAGAGTCAATCGCCTCCATCTCATATTTTTTTTAATACGTTTAACATAATTGTTAGCGTTTTTTTGCACCGTGTTAATTTTACATACAAAGTTCTAAATATATAAATTAAATTTCCATGCTAGCATTTCATTCTCGATATAATTAATGTAATTAGATTAAATTATCAATGTCAGTTTCAGGTCTGCGGAGTATTTTCCGTTAAAATCAAACTTGTTTTTCATAAAAAAAACATTAGTTATCTAATAATACGTAAATAATTCTATTAGGGAAAGGCAGGACTGATTGATTTGTAGAAGTTAATTTAATTTCGCTTTCTTGGGTGACTGGATTTTGTAACAGTTATTATTACATATTATTAAGTTAGACCAATTTTTAAATTTGTCATTATAAATATGAAAAAAATGGCATATTTATTCAAAGTTTTTACAATTAAATTTAATTAGTTTTATAGAATATACATGGCTTTAATAGATATATATCATTGCACATTTTAGAACGTCGACACCATCAAAAAAATAATTAATCCATTATGGTTTCTCATAAATATATAGAAAAACACTTTGTTCGCGATTTCAATTATTTAAATATTGTATATTTACAAATAATTTGTCATATTCTGTTTATCGTCGGTATAGCAGAATCGTTTATTTAAAATTATGTTATATTGCCTTTCTTCAAAAGTAAATTGTTCTTGGTACTTCTTTTTATCTACCAAAACTGATTGTTCGTCTACGACACATTGACTTTTCATTGCACCAGAGATCTTAGAACACATCCTCTAATTGCGGCAAAATAACTGGAGCAGGACAATAACCGAAAAACGTCAATTCGGCTTAACATCCACCAACGAACAGAATCCGTCATCAACCAGATTCAACAATCATCAACCCGAACCCTCTCCCCAAAACCGCCGAACTTTCAGCAGACCTCAGCAGGAAATTAACGAACTTCTCCATTCCAGACACGTCCTCCGAAGCCCCCATCAGAAGAAGACCCGATCTTAAAAGGCAGACGACACCTTTATAATGACGGTCCTTTCTAAAACCCTTTTTATTAAGAAGTTTTCGCGAGATAAAAGCGATCTCGTCCTCAGAAAGTCCAGAACGGCGGCGACGACGAAACGCAGAGGCAGTTTGTCATCTTCCGCGAAGTTGTCAAGTCGGTGCTGTTCGGTCATGTTTATTTAAGAAGGGGGACGGTCGTCTTCTCTTGGTCCATTACAAATGGCGCCGGTTGTGGATTCTGGAGATCGTCCGCAGAATGTGGAAGTGGTTTTTGAGGTGAAAGAGAGATGCGGCAATTAAGAGCGACGTTTCTGATCTTTGACTCGAGCCGACCCCTGTCGAGTCGGCTTGTCGTGACGAGGATTGACAGAGGTGTTGAGGATGTCGTTTAGGAAAGATCAGTTTTGATGACATGAGATATCTATGTGGGTACTACGGTATCCATAGATTCCTGATATCTTTAGAAAATGCTTTAATTGTATGCGATGCATAGATGTCAAAGAATGTGCGCATTGTCTAAGTAATGGGATATTCTGTTTTTGCATAGAACAACTTGAAATTTGAATGAGAAGTGGGGGTGAAAGCTTTTGATTGTTATCATGATGAGGGTTGACAGAGGTGTTGAGGATATCGTTTAGGAAAAGATCAGTTTTGATGACATGAGAAATCTATGTGATACTACGGTATAAATACAATCCTGATATCTTTAAAAAAAGGTATTAAATGTGCGCGATTCACAGATGGGAAAGAATGTGCACATTAAGTAATGAGATATTCTGTTTTGGGGTAGAATAATTTGAAATTTGTATGAGAATCTGGGGTAAAAGTTTTTGATTGTTATCGTGATGAGGATCGACAGAGGTGTCGTTTAGGAAAGATCAGTTTGGATGACATAAGAAATATATTTAGTACTACGGTATTCATACAGTCTTGATATCTTTTAAAAAATTATTAAATGTGTGTAATGCATAGATGGCAAAGAATGTGCATATTTTCTTAGCAATGAGATATTCCATTTTTGCATAGAATAATTTAAAATTTAAATGAGAAGCTGTGGTGCAAGTTTTCGATTGTTATCGTGATGAGGGTTGACAGAGGTGTTGAGGATGTCGTTTAGGAAAGATCAGTTTTGATGACATGAGAAATCTATTTGATGCTACGGTACCCATACAGTCCTGATATCTTTAGAAAATGCTTTAATTGTATGCGATGCATAGATGACAAAGAATATATACATTGTATAAGTAATGGGATATTCTTTTTTTGCATAGAATAATTTGAAACTTGAATCAGAAGCGGGGGGGGGGGGGGTGAAAGTTTTTGATTGGTTTCTCGCAATATTCAACTCATGTTTAGACAATGCCACTTTTCCCTTGAGGTGGAAAGAATCGAAAATTATACTAATACAGAAACCTAACAAGGATAAAGCAACTTGCGAAGCCTATCGCCCTATCTGCCTTCTCCCAATTTTTGGTAAAATATTAGACAAGCTTATCACCAACAGACTCACTTACATTCTGGAAAAGAGTCCATACTTCGAAAAAAAACAGTTCGGTTTCCGAAAGGGAAAAGGGGTTCTCGCAACTCTTTCTACACTTATGGAAATCATCTCAACAAACAACACTATCTAAGTAATGTTATATTCTATTTTTGCATAAAATTATTTTGATAGAAAAGCGGGGGTGAAAGTTTTTGATTGTTATCGTGATGAGGATTGACAGAGGTGTTGAGAAGGTCGTTTAGGAAAGATCAGTTTTGATGACATGAGAAATCTATTTAATACTACGGTATCCATACAGTCCTAATATCTTTCGAAAACGTTTTTGTTAATTGTGTACGATACATAGAAGGCAAATAATGTGCACATTATCAAAGTAATGGAATTTTCTATTTTTTTGCATAGAATAATTTGAATGAGAAGCGGGGGTGAAAGTTTTTGATTGTTATTGTGATGAGGATTGGCAGAGGTGTTGAGAAGGTCGTTTAGGAAAGATCAGTTTTGATGACATGAGAAATCTATGTGGATACTACGGTATCCATACAGTCCTGATTGCTTTAGAAAATGCTTTAATTGTATGCGATGCATAGATGGCAAAGAATGTGTACATTGTCTAAGTAATGGGATATTCTATATTTGAATATACAAATTTGAAACTTGAATGAGAAGCGGGGGTGAAAGTTTTTCATTGTTATACTATGAAACTTTGACATTTTTGCTATCGGGTTGGAGAGTTGCATTTCTTAAAATTATTTTATCTTCTTAAACTATGGAATTGGTTTTAAACAGGATGAATAAAAGAGTAAATAAAAAATTATAGTCATTTTTAAAAATTGGAAATTTAATTGCCATTTAAAAATATAATTTTTTTAAATTGTAAAATTTTTGTCTTGTGTTTTTTGTGGGGAAACGTACATGTTTCCCCCTTAAAATCTTATATTTAAGAATGTCATGGTATTTAACAACAGGCAAATACTCATTAACTAATGGGTATAAATGAGGCTCTTTTTTTTAGAGTAATCATAGCAAAGCTTAAATACTTAAAGCTTCCCAATTTCAGTTGAATAACAAAAAGGATTTAATGTGAAGATTCAAAAAATGTCAATAAATGAATTGATAAAAATAATAAGAGAATAGCAGAAATTTTTTTGGCATAGACTGCTAACAAAAAGCAAAGTGAATTTTAATATGCGTGATTTCTTCTAAAATTTTTTCCTTGCGATGCTGTACCAAATTCTTTACAGCATTTTACGGATCTAATTAACACTATTATGTTTCCGCATCAAAATACAATTATCATCACAGTATAAACCATAAGTAATAAAGTCCCAATATAGACTGAATTATTTTACATTGAATGTTATATGAAATACAACTGTATGTGATTTAAGAGAGTAAACCAAATACGAGTTTTTAAGTATAACCAATATTTTTTCAAAATTGTTGAATTTCTTGAATTTGAATATAGAATTCCATTTGAAGTAAATGGCCAATTGTAATATTCCGGCTTGTTTTTCATTCAAAAATCTAAAGTCAGTAACTGAGAAGTGTTCCCATAATAAAGTATAAGCATCATCATAAAGCGAAAAAATAAAATAGGGGTTACAAATACGTGTTTAACTCTATAAACGTATTAGTTTTATCATAATTTTTAAGGATTTCAAACTACAAATTTCAATGTGAATCAAGAGAGATGCGTAACATTAAAGAAGAGATAATTTGAACCATTTAAAAGCAATTGGACTTTGTCTATTTTAAAACAAACACCAAAAATTTAAAACATATTTTTTTAAAAGAAAATTATAGTAAAAAAAATGACCGTTTTCTAAAATATCACAACAACACCAACCAATTAAGCAACAAAACTATTCATTTACAACTTATAACTTTTTATTAGATGTCCAAGAAGCAATCCACTGAAATGCATTGGACAAGCGAGACCACAATAGATCCCGTCTGAAACAATATCGCGCACCCTAATCGGCAAGATCAAAGGGGGTTTAGAAGGTCAGTCTATCCCATAATCTCATCTATCAATTGCCGCCTGTTGCCCCTTTAACGGGAAGACGCATTTCGGAAATTCGGGTTGGCTACAAGCGACGACCAACTAACGATTAGGTCACGAGTTTGTCAATCACGTTGTCGGAAATACCACGGATTCTTGACTGAGGTAATTAACAGTGTTTAGTAGTGTCAGACCTAAATTTGACAACACTGTAATAAAAAAGGTACTTAAAAACGAGTACTTGAACATACTCGTTTTTATTTGTGTACAATTGCATCGTAAATGAGCGATGGCGTACTGAAATTTAAGTAATCGTACTTCTTAAAAATGAGCAGTGTGATTTAATATTGCTAATTTCAGCTTCTATCTTAACAAAGCGATCTGACAAATTTAAAATAGTTATTCAGAAGATGGTTTTCCACATGATTTGATGCCGATTGCTTAAATGGAAATTGAGTTATTACAATTCAATTATCTTACTTCCCATTTTTTTTGGCACACATTTTTAACATTACTTCTGTTTATAACTTCTTCGCGTCGCCCTGGTAGTACAACGAATAAGGCACTGGGCAGCGGTGCCGGAGGATCTGGGTTCGATTCTCGGTAAGTCTTGGTTGTAATTGGTGATATTTATAGAAAGTGATTTATGAAGGCAGTCTATGTAGGCAAACAGCTGCTGTTTTTATTAATTTTTACTCATTTTTGTGTACATGTCTTTTTCAAAAATAAAACATATATTCGGAGCTATGATAAGCATCGCATGTACTCAAAAATGAGTATGTTTGACTTATTTTTGAGTAGTTTTTTAACAGTGAAGAATAAAATGATAAAAAGTAGTTTAAAATAAGGGAACATTTGTTATTTATTGAATTGTATTAATATTATTCATTTATTTATTTCCTTTCTACATAACTTACTTTAATTTTAAATCAGACTTTGTAGAGTAATATTAAGCTACCACCATACAAATAAAAGCAGATAACACATCCGAGTTTGGACTTTAGTCCCCCAAGGCTTTATAATAACTACAAAATTAAAAATGATTTTAAATACATTTAAAAAAATATATTATAAAACTAAAGCAGTTTTAATATTCTGTTACTTATGGCAGCTATGTTTTTATAATGACTTAATAAATATACACGAATATTGCTTTTTCGGAATATTAATAAATAATATTAACCTTTGGTACTGGATAATTTAAGAATGACTTATTCAGTAAGTTTGGCATAAAGAGAAAAAGAACGCGACACATTTTTAGATCCATTTCAACTTATTCTAAATTGAAATTGAGACACACATTTGTAGAAGCTTAGTTTCATTTTCAAACTGCGGGGGTTTTAAGTACAGCGACAAGCATCAAACATTTATCATGACGGCAAAATGAAAACAGATATGTCTTTTACGAAATACTTCAAATGTCACGTAGGAGGATTTCAATATTAAGAGCAGGTACATAATTTATGTGAAAAGTTCAATTTTTTTTTTTTAAAGTCTAATGAGAAAGTATTTTTTTAATAATTGATTTTTGAATAGTTGAGAGTTTCTTTCCAATTAATAAATATTACTCTATTTAATGATGGAATACTTTATATCGGATTATATTATAATAATTTTTTTAATGTGAGCAAATTAAAGTTCAAGTATTTATTAGGAAAAAAAGCATAGAATATTCTGAAATACAAAACAATATAAAATATATTTTAAGCAATTTAAGTGAATACATAGCTTTTTCAATGGTTTCAACTTGAGATGTTAATAAATGAAGAGATTTATATATATTTTTCGACCAACTGTTAACTTGGCAATTTATACACTACTTATTTTGTTATGCAGTTTGATATCAAACTATTGTATATATCTTAGTGCGGCATTAATTTAAACATAAACTTTACTAAATGAGACAGTATCATCGGTTTTAGTTTTCCTTTTACCTAACTTCCATTTTCAATTATTGTATACTATGGAACACTATGACACATAAAACTTTAGTTTTTGTTGTACAATCATTCCTGATGTACCGTTATCGTTATACCTCTGGATCTTCGATCATGAATGGTCTGTAGTAGAGAGAATATGACGTCATAATCATGAAACCCACATATCAGAGCGAAAGGCCCATATCACGTGCCATCTCTTCAAAATTATGAATGAAAAAATACTCGCGAATGGCTGATGAATTGAGAAATGTGTAACAGTGAAAATTTATGAATGGAATGACGTAATTAACCACGTGTCTGAGGCCATACATGTTGGCTTCACTTTGATGTTAGCGAGAGTGTCGTCATGACTCCTCTACTACAAAGGATTCATGCTCGAAGCTCTGGACCCTTTAACCTTTACATGTGGGCTGGGAAAACATGTGTCCCATAATAGAGTATAGGGATCTAGATAATCAATTCACCCTTCCAAAAAGCTATGAGAACTCTTTTTCCTGGCCAGGGAAACTTTTCTCTTACGGAGCCGTTGTGAAAAGATTAAATGTCCCAAAATCGTCTTAACTGATGTCGGAGCCCCAGTTGTTCAGTTGGCAAGGCGTTCAGCTACTAATCATAGGATTGGTGGTTCGAATCCGTGCAATGGACTTGACATAGAAAAGTAAAAAAGTAGTGATCTTGCGATCGGAGGGTTGCGAGCTTCGCTACAAAAATACTAGAAAGTCGTCCAGAATATCCAACAAATTATACGGGACTGGTGCACGATAAATCTGATCCAAAGTCCCGACGTCTATTGAAGACGTTGGGTGCCAGTTCAGGTGTTTCCTCGTCATCTGACCATGGTTCTAAAATAACGAGGTGCATGTATGAATGTGTGTGTGAATGTGTATGTGTTCCCGGGTCTTTCCTTCGAGATTGACCCCGAACAGTCGCCAATAGCCCACTGTGCAGCTCTAGTGCGACGTTAACTAGCCAAACCAAACCAAACTTAACTGATGTCTCCCACATTGGCTGGCATTTAGATCTATTTCGAGAACTACTAATGTAAACTAAACACTGTGGTATTAGAAAAACTAATGCAGCAGCCATATCCCTTCTGTACAGCAAGCAGCTCGGTCCCTCAGCATCAGGTAAAAACTAATCGACTCATTAAGGAACCTTCCTCCCCAATCTGCGGCGACGAAACCATTAAGGAAATCACGCCGTTTCATTATATCTTAATTATTTTCGTTCCGAAACGCTCAATTAACTCCGGAGGTGCTAAATTGTTATATTTCCAGCCTCCTCCTTTCTTAATTGGCAACCACCCCCAACCCTATTCCAAAATCTTAATCTTTTTTGTTTTCTTTTTCACTTCGCTTTATTCTTTTTTTTTTTGGCCACGAGGGGGCGTTTAGAAGGAAGTTGTCGGCTAATTTCTATCACGATTAGGAACGCTTATTAATTCTGAAGGAGAGATACTTCACGGGTTCGAAAGTTCAGCAGGGTGAGGGATGTTTATGAGCGAGTAGGGGAAGCGATGTTTGCGTTCTTTCTGAAGAACAACCATTACGAGTCCCTGTACTTTTTCCAAAGAACTGTTCTTTAAGGGGAACCCAAGCCCCCAAATCCGGAAAAATTACTAGATTTTTTTTTTCTTCATAAAACGATGCTAAACGTACTTAAGAAGGTGTGTACAAAATTTCAAAACAGTAAAATAAACATAATATAAGTTTTTTTAGATGTTTATACACCATTTATCATCTTTCTACATACTTTTCATCCGCAACAATCGTCATTTACTCAAAATACTATTTTTAAATTTTGGTCACGTTTAAAATGTTCAGGCTTTCTTAATAATTAACTTAAAACTAAACTGTTAATAGTTTTTGAAGCTCTGATATTTGTTTTATAAACGTATGTATAGCTTTTTTTAAATTAAGTTATAAATAATTTTTTTACAAATTATTCAACATAAAAATTGTGATATTTTTTGGGTTTTGAACTTAAAATAAGTTTTTGAAGACAATTAAAACACAAATCTGCAAAAGTATATTCATACGTTTATAGTATGTACTTTGACGTTATTTAATCAATTAAAATAATTTAAAAACATTAAAAATTGAAAGAGGAGTAGTGTTTTTAAAAAAAGTATTTTTAAGCTTAAAAAAAATGAAAAAAAATAACAACAATTAATTTTTGTAAATATATTTTTGTTTTTGATTATTGTTCAGAAAAAGATGTTCTAATAATATAAAAAAATGGTATGTCTGAATTCATTAATAAGCAAATTAGGATTTGGGGCTCGGGTCTCCCTTAAGAAAGAACAAAGCATTTCAAAATGGCCAACAGTTGACTTTGAATAGTGAATTAGAAAATCTACTGAATGGTTTGGTACCTTATTTCTAAAGTTTTGCACAACGTTTAAATTATTCTTAAATTCGAACAAGTATTAACCTTGTATAAATAGATTTTGATGAACTAGACCGCAAAATCCTTTTTTTATTCCTCTCAATAATGAGTGAATTGATAAATTTTGCCTTTTATTTACTTTTAAGTGTACTTTTATTTATTCGAGTGTTGACCACAGGAAATAAGTTTAAAAAGTTAAACTAAAACCAATTCAAATTAAAAAAAAAAGTTTATGGACTTCAAAATCTATTTAAATGTTGTTACATCGTTATTTGATTGTAAGAATCAATAAAAATATAATTAAACTTAGCAACAAAGAGTATTAAACGAGTGAAGAGATCCGTTAAAAAATTGGCATTTATCATGATCAGTTTTCATTGGAATTTTCACAAGTACTGCTGTTTAAGGATTATTCTTGTTATTGAATACTGGTTGTCGTATTTAGAAAAACAGGGTATAAATTCAAATGAAACCTAATGTAATATTCATTTAAGTATTCAAATTAGATTTATTAAAAGTTATTTAAAAAACATTTTATTTATATAAGTATTTTTTTTCGATATAAAAATTATATGAGACGGAGTATTTTATAGGATTATTGAATATTTAGTAGGCATAAAGCTGTTCAGCATGTCGACAAACTTGATATATTCTTTATTTGTGTTCAAAAATGTCTCACGGTGTTCAATAACAGTTGATTTAGATGTACAAAGAATACAGTTAATTATAATTCCATGTTTTTCTACAAATCATATTCATTTAAGTATTACATTAACTTAAACTGAAGTTGAGTTTAGAAATATTAAATCCCATTTTCCATCCTCATTTTTCAGAAAGTGCTATTACTTAAATTTGAGTATGTCATCGCTTATTTATGATGGAATTGTACTCAAAGAAAAGCGAGTAGGTTCAGGTACTCATTTTAAGTACTTTTTTACAATGCAGACGTGAACTTAACGCTTTGTACTCCTCTGCCACTTCTTCAATGGCAAAATTAAGTCATTTTTGTTACCATGTTCTTAAAAATAATCAATAATTCTTCAATAAATAAAAAGAATGTGCTTGAGTTATACAATATACCTTTCTTTCGTTAGCTCATTTACCCCAAAACAAATTATTTTTATTTTATAATTCTTAATGCGACAAAGATTTTAGAAAAAAGAACGTTTTACCAGCCATAAACTGTTCTTTAACAAAAATGTAAATGTCAAATACATTATTGAAGTACAAAGAGTTATTATTCATTGTTCAACCAGCTTTTGTGAGTTTCATGATTTTAAAAAGCCGAAAATCTCTGTTGATTTTGGTCGTCTTTGTGTTAAAAAAAGAACAGGGAAACACAATAAAAGAGTAGTCTTAAAACTCAAAAACAGATGCTCCCATTAAAAAAAAAAAATAACAGGTAAAAAGTAACAGAGTGTTTTTTTCACCTCATCTCAAGCTGTCTATTGAAAATTCAATCTGGTATAAACGAGTAGATGACTTGATCAATATGGCCTCTCGAGTTGTTCAGAACTCTAAAACGGTTCGTTAATATGCTGATGTGGATTTTGACGCCGACTTTACCTGTTAATTTAACTCCTACGCTCACTTTGAGAGACAAAAGAATGCAAAGCAATTATTTTTTATCGCCCACATTCAACGATAATATTTCTTTAATACTTGTATTAATATGTCATTAACACTTGTTTTAGGTCCATAATAAAGTTCTACAACTCATATTAATGAAGATTGTGAATGATTAAATGTTTTTCATTTGCCAAATTGAAGGTTCTTCAAGGTAAAAAAAAACTTGAGAAGTTACAAAGTGGTTGTATATTTAGAACGAACAGTTATTTTATTATTATATTAGAGTAAAAAAAAATATCATAACAATGGCGTGTTTCTGGATTACTAAAATCAAATAGAAGCCTTAACAATGAAAGAACAAAGAAACTATTTTCCTTTGTCTGTCGTGCAAAAATTATCAATTACTTTTAAACCTGATAAAAGTAGGAGTTCAAAGTCAAAACCAAAAAGGCATTAAAAGTGGAACATAAAAGGATATAAAACTAAAAGCTAAAAATAAGCAAATGGAAAGTATTGTAACTAGCGAGAAAAAATATTCGAAATGTAATTTGAAAAACCCGAACAAAAAGTTTCCTTCTTTGGCCATCATTTTCGTTACCGCTAAGATGAGAAACTAATATCCAGAAGTTATATATCCATTTCAGCGCAAAAGTTGTATTCTAAACTAAAAATACTGAAAACTCGCTTTATATCCCATACTGTAAGAATGCATTAGAAAGCCTTTTTAATCTGAGCAAAAATTTAAATTAAATTCCGAAATATGACATCAAGACATACAAGTAAAAGTTTAATAAAAGATTTAAGAAAGAAGGAAAATGAAGAGATGAGAATGTATTAAGTGTTTAAATGGAATTATTTTATATATGAGTGGACTGTGGGCTTGATAGAAATATTCAAGTCATTGGCGACTGTTTTGAGATATTAATATTGTTATGAGAAATGTAATTAAAGATTATATTAATATAATTATGATACAGTGTTATATTATACACATTATCTATGCTACACTTATTATCTATTTGGCAAGTTTTTCCTAAAATCTATTTAACACCAAATCGGGATATTAACAATTGAAAAAAAATAACTTAGTGATTTTCTTTACCTAGTCAAATATATTTAGTAGATTAAAATCTTGTGTTTAAAAAACTGAAATTGATTTACAGCAATAAGATTTGAAATACAATTTAGGATTTGTTACAGAAAACCCATTATTCTACTAACATCAAATACAAGTGAAGAAATCACAATTAGATATGATAAACAAAGAGTTTAATGATAATCATTGGCCTATCCAGGGAGTTGGGCATGGGGTCGTGCTCCCTCCTCCCCGAAACCAGTACAATCATTTTTACCCTATATAATCATGGAGGATTTATGTAAGTAAAAAACTTAGTACAGTTCTTGGCCCTGTTCTACAAAATTGGGAAGTCAAGCCTCAACAACCTGTGCACAACCAACAACCACTAAATCAATCTAACATGCAGTGATCTCTCTCTCCTCAAATAATCACAATATCACAACGTCTTTTCATTAATGACCCCTCCCTACGCGGTAGCAATGACCATCAAAGTTTGGGATAGATAGGCCAACGTGTGTCATTCACGTCTTTACAATAGGATAAAAAGTCACCTTGTATTTATCTTGTGGTCCCCTTTGTTTGAGCAATAATTTTCTAAAATGTCAATTTCGTATTTCACCGGAAATGTTAGCAAATTCTCGGTTAAGTTAAAATTTATTTCAAATGCGGTACAGGCGGGAAAAAGTTAATCAAACTATTAATTATTGCAAAATAAAGCTAAATTAAAAAAACCATTACGAAATTAATGCTAATTAAGTAGTTAATTATGCATATTATAGGTTAAATTAAATAATTAAATATACATTTTATTGACTAATCAAATAATTATGATCTAATGTTTATAAAAAGAAAATTGTTTACGTCCGCCTATGATGATAATATACCCTTTAGTATTTCTAAGAGTAGATAATGGAATATCATCAAACTATTAATTATTGAAAAATAAAGCTAAATTAAAAAAACATTACGAAATTAATGCTAATTAAGTAGTTAATTATGCATATTAATGGTTAAATTAAATAATTAAATATACATTTTATTGAATAATCAAATAATTATGATCTAATGTTTATAAAAAGAAAATTGTTTACGTCCGCGTATGATGATAATATACTTTAGTATTTCTAAGAGTAGATAATGGAAAATCAAAAACTCAGACTATTTTTATATGAAGTCATCTTCAAAATAAACTTCAGTCTTTAAGTCACAGGTTCAGCGTAAAAGTAGTCTGACATGTCAATCAACTTGTTCAAGAATACCATTCTGAACTAGGAAGTGCATTTTTAAAGAGACTTTTATTAGCGTTCCAAGAAGGAAGTGGGTTATTGAGAAAAGTGTCTAAGGACCGAAATTTATAACCAACTTTCGAGACTTTCGACAGTTCATTTAAGTCGTCAAGAATTTTCATCGTTGAAACTTTGATCTTCCAGTTATAATGAATTTTATTATGTGTTCGAGTTTTGCAATTGTGGCATAAATTGCGGGTGAATTAATACGCTATAATGCATATTTTATAAACCAGTTTACATAAATTTAATTTGTTTATAATTGCAGACGATTGCCTCAAAAGAAATGATTTAAATTGGGATGAATCCAACTGGAATTTCATGTTCACTCACATTTTATCCGATGAAAATATTAGTAGCCCAATGATAACCTGTATAAGTTCAAATAATGAAGGTTTATTGTGGAGCAGCGCTGACAAAACATAAGGAGTTTGACACAATTTAGCCTTATTATTTAGAAATGTGTGTAGTAATAGAAAGTTTACATTACATTATGATACCATTTTATTTGGTTACGATGTGGTATAAATTGTAATATTTTGATAATACTGCACGGCGAAATCATAAAATTTTATTAAATGTTATATACCAGTGGTCAGCAAACTCATTAGTCAATAGAGCCAAATATCAACAGAACAATGATTGAAATTTATTTTGAGAGCCAAATTTTTTAAACTTAAACTATATAAGTAGATGGATACATTGTTATTAACTTAATTAGGGTACTCCTAAGCTGCCCTTTGCTAAAATAGTCCATAATCTGATTGAGGTGCGTTTACGGATCAACCCCTTTCAATACTTCCATCCACACTCGTATTTTATTTCGTCTATCTTCTTTCGTTCATCCTCTCTACATGTCCAAACCACCTTAACATACCTTTCACAATCATAACAATGACCGACAAACACTAATGTGAACAATGGCCTTGCATCTCCTTGGAAAGTTTGGGTAAGTCAAGTTTGTATGTTTTTAATTTGGACCATGAAGTTTCAATCGCACTGTACGCGCCCGCACGCAAGTGGTAATTTGTGGAAGAGTCACACTTAGAAGGCCAAAGAGCGCTATGTTTCTCGCGAGCCGCGGTTTGCCGACCACTGTTATATACCAATAGATTGCCATATTTTAAAATATAGAGATACTATTCAGTTTCAAAACGACTGATTTATAACTAAAAATATTTTTTTAAATCATGACAGCGTACTTGTAGAAAGTGGAACATCAACAAAGGGACGTGTATTAAGAAAAAATAGACTAATTTTATATATTAGCAAAAAAAAAATATATATATATTTTTTTTTATTAAATGTAGAAAAAAAAATTGCGTAGGATAATTTAATTTAAATATTATTGACATTTACTCAATTATAGGTTTGGTCCATTTGGCTTGCCAAACCCAGCCATTCTTTATTTGGTTCTGCAGCCACATAATTTGAAATAACCAGAATCACAAATACTCATTCACAAGAAACACACAAAAATAAAAAAAAAACTCAATTTTTTATTGCAATTCAGACAAGTTGCCAAGTTAAAGAATTATACCCAGTGAAAATCTTATGAACAAAGCTGCTATCCGCTTAAACGATCCTTAATAAAAATCTCTGGTCATATTACGCATATTAATCATCGGTTGACGGCTATTGAGGCCACACAAGGGGCAATTGCCCCTTTGCCCCTTGATGCAGACAAGCCTCGTGTTCCCACTTAATAGGTGAAAAAACACCGCATATCACGATTCCAAGAAAAAAAAAATCCAAGGCGTTAAGAATCGCACAGGTGAATACGAGATGTATAAAAAAATCTCACTTAAAGAGTGCAGAATGAAAAGTTTACGCTTTTAAACCTGCCACAATGTTTCCTTTGCGTCACATCAGTTGTCAGAAGTAATTTCCTTGAACAGCGCCTGCGCACCACTTCTTGACCAATCACAATCTCGCTTCTTTGTGACGCGACAAAATGGCGGACCGAAAATAAGAAATCTTCCGAGTTTCTTTCGACGTGTTGGTTTATAAGATTGAGTCTAATAAGTGATTGGGAGTGATTTTTTTTCTGATGTATTGTCTTACAGAAACTTTTTTTTCAACTCATCCCGTAAACTGATGGGTGTGGATGGAAGTAATTGCTAGGGTCCATTCCTTTTAAAAGGAAGGTTTCAAAACGTCAGTTTCCTTTTTAATTTCTTCTCCAGACTGCGAGAAGGGAGACTTGCAGGTTGACAGGTAAAGATTTAGATAATATCACCGTGTGCGAAAGCTTTTAAGAAAGGCACTACTTCACGCGTTTAAGAAGTGTTTATAAACGCTGTCAGAAGGAACCTTAAGAAGATGGGCGCACTTTGATTTCACTCCTTGATTAACGTTGAATCGGGATCAGATTGAAATCTTAGAATACAAAAAGGGCGTCGCCATTGACATCAATGTGGCAGAGCGCAGATATCCTTGAAGTGTAGATCATGTCGGACGTTTTCATTCCGATATCCCTTAGCGATAACTCATTCAAATGACAGGTAATTTCCATTGCTTCAGATACTTGAGCGTAAAGGAAATAACGTTTTCAGGAAAAATTTAATTGTTCAAAAACTATTCGACACGATTCTAAGCCAAGCCTTTTGAACAGACTTCATATAAGGGAAAATTATTTTTCATGCTCTCATTTCATTTAAATCACAATAACCTTTTGCCATAAAAAAACTACCAAATTTTTTAAAAAAAATATATTGCTTTTATCGTGCTACAAAAAAAAATGAATGTAAATCTTGTGAGATTTTATAAAGCTCTATTAATCAAATTGGGAATTATCTTTAAAAAATACACGCCTGGTAAAAAATTATTAAAATGCCTAGTAGAAAAATGAAGTTTCCATTGTAGTCACTGTTAAGTTAGTCCTGTATTAGCAAAACGCAGCTTCAATTAGCACTCTGTAAATAATAGCTAAACGAATATACTAGAATATTGCACTTTTAATAAAATACAATGACAGTTCATCTAAGATCTTAACTGTTATCTTATATACAGAACCAACCCTCCATAAAATACACCAACCTTCCCAAAAGGTCAACACTAGTAAATAACGAATCATGATTTATAACCGTTACATAACTCTCACAAACTACCAACATCTTTATATTTACTACCTCAACATCATACTTGAAGGCTGTCCAGAAAAAAAAAAATACACAGCCACTAACAATGAAAGTTAACAGTGCAACCATTTAATGAAGACATAACATTGCTCGAGGACCACCAATGGCCACAATTACCCAAATTCCACCCATTTAGGCATCATAAGGGGGAAATGAGAGCTCTTTACTGCTGCGGGTCTCGCAGCTAAATGGATGATTTGGTTGACTAGCGAGAATGGGAGTTCCCACTCTCTGTCGTGGTGTGGTCCCTTCTGCTTCTCTTTTTGGAGCAATTAGGGCACAGGTGGAATACCTTCGTGGTAGTTTGCTAATGTCCTTTGCTGACTTATAGTGAATATGTGATGTTTGGAGTTTTATTGCTGAGGGAAGGGGGAATTATAAACAAGATATGGATGAGGATTTTTTTCCTTCTTCAAAATACAGAAGGATTTATTTAATAATATGGATAGAATGAAGAAGAAGAAGACCGCTGTTCCAACGGAACATGGAGAAATATCCGCGACGCCGAAGAAGTTCCGTAGGATTAGCATGGAACTTCAGTTCCTGTACTATAATTTTCACCCTTTGCACTCCGTTTGCGTCGCTCAGGCGACAATATAACGAACCGTTCTTTTGGTTCCTTGTTCTTTAAAATAAACGAGAGCAGCATGATCTTGTGTTTAAAAATCATCGAAATTTTTTTCAACTTGTTCTTTTGCAGATCCAAAACAGATTATGTTTTTTTGCTCTATAAGCATAAAAAATTCTAGGGAAAAGAACATAAGGATGAATAATGGTTCCGTAGAAAGAATGGAAAACGCAAGGTGTTCTTGGAGTGCAAAGGTTAAGTTTGTGTTTTTAAATAATATTTCAATATAGAAATATTTACTTCATACATTGAGATAAATTGCACTCATCGTTTATGAAGCATTTTTTGAGTTGAAATAAAAGTATTTTTTCCGCATTTCATTGTAATTCTAATTATAAGCAACTTATATATATATATAAGTATTTCGGTATTTAAATTTATTCATATTTAGAATAAAAATATTACTTCTTTGGAAAAAACAAATATTATAAACAAACTTTCGCATAATTGCAAACGAAGCGACTAAACCAACGAAAGCAAAGTTGTCTGCCGTAGGGAAGAAATCGAAACTACTATTAAGTTTCCATGTTGATACGTCACGTGAAACTCCCGCATTGATATACGTGAAATGAGCGATTCCCTTATGGAATGAACGATTCCCTTATGGAACCCCAGTTGCCAGGTGAGTAAAAGCGTTCGTCTAGTAATCATCAGATTGCGAGTTTGTGCCCGACTGATGGACTTGACAAAAAAAAGTAAAAATGTAGTGATCTTACGATTGGAGGGTTGCCAGCTTCGCTGCTAAAATACTTGTCTAAAAATACCCAACAAATTATACTGGCACGTATATGGGACTGGTCCAAGATAAATCTGACCGGGGTCCAATGTCCTGGCACATGTCCTGGCAGGTAGCGTCGGGTGTCAGGACATGGTTAAAACATACGGGGAACCGTTCCCGGATCTTTCCTTCGATGTAGGCTGCGAACTGTCGCCAATAGCCGACTGGACAGCTCTAGTGCAACGTTAATTAAACAAAACAAAACCTTATATAACCACTTATCTTAAAATTTTGTAATCGCCTTTAGGTATATTGAAACAAAATATGAATCATAATTGTGTACCTTTTTATATAATTTATGTGTATATGTATTTATTATAGAGACACTCATCTTGTTTTTTAAACCTTTTGACAACTAGTTTCTTGAATGTAAGATACATCGCGTATCAGTGCTGGGAATAAGATTTTGAAGCTTGTAGCAAACACTGCTGTAAGATTTTATAAGCTCTCAGAAAAATGTATTGAGCTCAAAGCATCTATCGATTATCTAATATGTAATTTTCAGTTTCTTTCTTTTATTGAATAAATTTTAAAGTAATTGAATAAATAAATAATTAAACAACTTGGCTACTTAGTTTTGTGAACTATATAACTTGCAGGAAATACATACTCGACTACTGCATTTTGAAAGTTGTGTATTTTGGATCCACAACAAAATAGGATTAGGAAAAAAAATTTAAGTTGTAAATACTCACGGCAATGTTTTCCTGGAGAAGCAATAATTGTCATGGCAAATTTAAAGTAACTCGTGGCATTGCCGCGGCTGCTATGGTTTATTTCGAAGCCCTGCCGCTTGTCATTGTAAACTAACAGAATAAAAGTATTTATTGTTTCTTCGGTTTCAAACTCTGTTTATTTACAATTTGTTTTATCAGTGTTCTTGCTTATTTTTCTTCTAATTTTTTTACTATTTTCGATGGTCTAACATTTTATGTCCATTTAAAAAAAAGTTTGGCACTTTTAAAAGGTCTCGTGAACTTTAAAATTGCAAGACGCAAAATTTGCTTTTGATTGTAGTATAAAATAAGCATTAGGATTACTTTCTGTAATATACAAATGCATAGACATTTTGTAATTAATTTTAATGCTAGTTAAAACATTATTAACAAGAAATACTTTCTTGTTGAGGACTTTAAAGCTTATAACAAAGCACAATGCATTTAACGTATAATTAATAATTCTTATGCACCCAGTAAAAGAAACGTAATCTAACATTATATTGAAAACAAAACACTTCCATAAAATTGCGAAAATATCTTTAGATTAATTGATATTTTTAGAAGCTTCTGACAAAATACCTGGTAATTTATTTTTAGACATCTTTATGATGAGTGAGATTACCTACCATTAGGGAACTCTTTATTCACATTATTGTAGGTTTGATTAATTAGCACAGGTACCATGTAAAATATCCAGTTGTTTCACCTTTTTTTTATTGCTACGGATTATTTGAAGTAAAATAATTAAAATCTTTAAATAGTTCTTCCTTAATATATTTCTTCGAACCCAAATTTAATTCCTGAAATAAATTTGTTATCAAGAAAGGGAATTATTTTAGGAATTCCTTCGGCTGTTATAGTATGCTTTAGTAATGATTTTTTTAAAAATAATTCGAGTATAGTGTTTAAATTTAATATTTTATAACATTGAACGACGATAAAAGTGTCTTTAAACACGTTTGTAGAAATTGTAAAGCAATGAATGTTTTATTGTGATGGTGAATGTTACAACTTAAGCTTCTTTGGATGAATGTTGCTAGTATTTAAAAAAAATTATACTATGCGAAATGGTTCTTACAATTTGCAATAAAGATTCTACAATACTTTATCTAAGAATCTTAAAAAAATAGACTATTATTTGTTTGTCTATACATAAACAAGTAATCCCAATCGTAATGTTAAGTCAACAATTCATACAATCTTTTGAATAAATTTCATCTTTGAGCCAAGTGTAGTGGAAACTTTATACATAATTAATTACTATTTTATATATTATACGGGAGATGAAAATCAGTGTGCATTGAAAGCAAAATAGGAGGTGAAGAATTGAAAAAAGATTTATGTACAATGTATATTTTACTTTTTCAATTATTAATAAAAGTGAGTTATTAATAAAGCCATGCAATTGCAAACATACTAAATTGTTTTACGTTAAATTGAATAGAGATTCGATTGCTTTAAAGACCCTTGGGCTCTGACATTTCCATTCATTGCGATTTAATGTTAAATCTATTCAATATGATTTATTTATTGCTTAATTTAAATATCTTACTTAAAATTTTTTAACAATCAATAAAAAATAAAAATTATAAAAACAATAAATAATCAAAAAATTATGAAATATTATTTGAATTATAGTGTATATAAATTATTGTAACAAGCAAAATATATAGAAAACCATAAAAGTGATAATTAAATTAATATAAATTCTTGTACTATAATTTAATTATCCATAAAGTAAGAAAGGATAATTAAAGTAAAGTACCAAAATTGATCGTGAATGCAACAAAAGAAAAGAGAAACGCCTTATTTCTTCCTTAGAGTGTTTCAACCAGATCGAATCTCCAAGATGGGACTTTACTGATTGGACTGTAGGCATTTAACCTAAAATAGTCCAAGAAACCTCAAAATCCCATAAAACAAGAAAATGGGAAGTCAAATGCAATAGACATGAAAAATATATTTAATTCAAGTATAATAAACCAAAGAAAATTCCCACATACCATTATCGCTCATAACACTTTATATTCGCATATTACCAAAACCCCCTTTCAAATGTACACAAAAATGAAGAACAAAACATCATGTTTCTGAAAGTTTCCAAACAGGCCTCACATCGTACCCGATCATACAATACTTTTCCATGTACAACTCAACAAAAATGTCGACTCATCATTTCAGCTCATCAAGTTTCACCCAAACGTCTAAATATTCTCTTCTCCCTCCTATGAAACATGCAGGTAGGGGGGGGGGGGGGCTTACATGATGGGGGGGGGGGGCGCAAGGGCGTCGGCGGTGTTAAGAGTGTGATCGGAATGCGATAGAATAAAGGTCAATTTTCGAGTCGGGTTGACAGATATCCCTGTGTCAGGGGTGGAGGGTAGGTGAGACGGTTGAAATAAATGGTAAGGAAGCAGTCCATTGTTGGGGGGTTGTCTTCTATCTGATTGTAAAGGCGCCCACCCAAAAGCAAGAAATAGCTGGTTGGTAGAATTAACTTCGGAGCCCCAGTTGCTCAGTGGATAAGGCGTTCAGAGGATTGGTGGTACGAATCCGTGCGATGGACTAGACAAAGAAAAGTAAAAAAGTAGTAATCTTGCGATCGGAGGTTGCCAGCTTCGCTACAAAAATACTAAGAAAGTCGTCCAGAACATCCAACAAATTATACTGGCGTGTATACGGGACTGGTGTATGATAAATCTGATCGGGGTCCAATGCCCTGACGCCTATTGAGGTTGCGTCGGATGCCAGCTCAGGTGTTGTCCTCGTCATCTGACCATGGTTCAAAAATACGAGGCATCGTTCCCGGATCTTTCCTTCGAGATAGGCCCCGCCAATAGCCCACTGTGCAGCTCTAGTGCGATGTTAATTAAACAAACCAAACCAAACGAATCAACTTCGCACTAGAGTTTGGATAATGGGCTATTGGCGACGGTTCGGCGACTATCTGGAAGGAAAGAGTCGGGATTGGTTTGGTTTGGTTAATTAACGTCGCACTAGAGCTGCACAGTGGGCTAGTGGCGATGGTTCGAGGCCTACCTCGAAGAAAAGACCCGGTAACGATACCTTGTATTTTTTAACCATGATCAGATGACGAGGACAACACCTGAGTTGACACCCGGCGCAATCTCAGTATGCGTCAGGACATTGGACCCCGATCAGATTTAAGCTGCACAGGTCCCGTTTAGACTCCGCAGAAATTGGATGTAATGTTTTGGAAGACGTATTGTTAATTCGCAGCGAATCTGGCATCCCTCCGATTACAAGTTCACTGCATTTTAACATATTTTGTCAAGTCTCTGGTATCAGCCGTGTTCGAACTCACTACCCTCTGGTTGCTAGCCGACGACGGTAGATCCGGGCTACGGCTCTTCATGTGGTGGGTTGTTTAAAGGAAAATTTAGTTTTTAGTTAACTTTTTATTAACACTGACAATTGGATTGGAAATTTAATGTACGGGTTTTAACTAATTGATCACTGTGCGATCACTGGTGACCGGCATTTGGTTACTTCAGAGGCATCGTAGATGTCGTAAACCAGCAAAGCAGACATTTTTCTATTGTTTAACGCTGCATATCTTTGATTTCACTATGTAAAGCGACGACGTGGTACTTATTGAGAGTTGATCTGATAATATTAATTGAAATTAACATAGTATATGAACGTTTGGTGAAGAATTTGGTGACGAGCACTGGTGACTACACAGAAAAAAAACGCCGTTATATTATATATCGTCGCCTCAGAGCTACAGTAAGAAAAAAAAGAAAATGAGTTTTCGGTCTTGCTAATATTACCAAATGTGCCTTTATTTAGTGGAAAACTTGGACATTTTTATGTCTTCTTTGAAATCCCTGAACTACAGCCTTAGTTGTTCAGCATTGAAAAAACAGCAAATTTTAAAATCAATTTTATAGGCAACTCTGTTTTTGCTCATATCCTACTGTTGCCTTGAGGCGACGACATGTTATTTTTGTAGTATATATAACTTTTACACACCTCAGACGCAAAGGATCTTAACACATGAGCTATCAAAAAAAAAAATCCTGGACCAGTGACGATTCGAACTTTAATCTCATAAATATCAACGGTATTTTAACAAAAGAAAAGGAATTTAAAATAAGTCATTTTAACGTTTATTGTAACAAGCCGTTGATGATGTTGACATCTATGAATAGACTTACATTTTTTTTGATTTCATGGCCATAAAAGATTCGCAAATATCTTTTATCCGACTGCGTGTGGGGGGGGGGGGGAGAGGGGAGGGGGGGGGGGCGTCATGCTATAATTATCGCACGGACATGCTAGTGTAATAATAAAAAAAAACAGTTATCTTTGTATATCTTATAAGATAAGACAAACCCTGAAAAGCAAACTTCGCCTTTTAGAACCATTTATTTTTTTTATTCAATGGAGATCAATGAATAAAATATTGTTTCGTTTAAATAAGAGTTGAAGCTTCATCTAAATTATTTTTTGGATATCTTCAAAAGATAATGTCCTTTGTGTGATACTCCTTGTATTAAATAAATATACATATCTTGTATTAAGATGTTAGTGTTTGGAATTTAATTTAATTTTTTATACTATTTTCATAAACGTGTTTTCATAAAAAATTTCGTTGTAGCCCATTTTCACAAAGCAGGTATTTATTAAAAAAAATATCATTTTTATTCACTTCAAAAAATGTATCACTAAGAATTTCGTGGAAATCATATTAAAGAACCTTTATATAATTTTTATAGCCATATTTCGCTTAAAATAATTTTGTGAATTAATAAAGTCAAATGTGTAATCCAAGCTCACAAATCCTATTCCACCACATTTATTTCTTAAACAACGCAGCGTTCTTTTTGAAAGAGAATGTTTAACTTTCAGGTTTTCTGTGTATTTAATTAAACTTTACTTTGATCACATTCTCAGTTTTTATAATGTGCCTTTCTCTAATTAAAATCTAACTCTCGATGAAGTAAATATGTGGAATAAACTTTTTTTAATTAGTTCCTTTCGACTTCGGTTTTTTTTAAAATAAAAGTTGTGAACCTATATAAAAATGTTGTTGTGGAAACATTGTGCAAGTGTTAAAAATACGTTTCATTATTTCACTTTATTTTAGTAACAAAGTAAAAACTTTCCTTTTGAACTATGTGTGGTTTTCTTTAAAACTATTGCTTCATTTGGATTAAAAAAATTTAGTCCTACATTTTTCTTTTGTATGGTTGCTTAAGGGGGGGAGGGTAGGGTGTTGAATTTTAAATTTATCATAATTATGCTTCTTCTACTCAAAAGTTAACACAATTTTTATGATATATGTATTATGTCATCATTGATAACTTTTGAAATGTTTGAAACACAATCTCTATTTAGAGTTGAGTTGTAACAATTTTAACATTTTAAATTAAAAAAGTTTAAGGTACACTTTTCTAGTAAACTATTATGAATATAAACAAATTTTTTTCTGAAATACAAATTAGACTGCATGTTCAACTTGTGGAACCAACAAAATTTATATTTTTGTATGGGTAAATATATTTAAAAAATATATACATTTTATAACTACATTTTTTTATGTAAACAAAAGTAAATTAAATTTTTTAAAAACATTAAGTATACATTTTGTCTATTTTTTGAGGTTCCATAAGTTGAACATGTAGTCTAATTTGTATTTCAGAAAAAAGTTTGCTTATATTCATAATAGTTTACTAGAAAATTGTACCTTAAACTTTTTTAATTTAAAATGTTAAAATTGTTACAACTCAACTCCAAATAGAGATTGTGTTTCAAACATTTCAAAAGTTATCAATAATAACATAATACATATATCATAAAAGTTGTGTTAACTTTTGAGTAGTAGAAGCATAATTATGATACTTTTAAAATTGGTGTTCAACACCCTACCCTCCCCCCTTAACTGTTTAAACGACACTGAATTAAATATTATATATTATTTCCTTAACTATTTTTTTTTAATGCACAACTCATGCAACACTTTTGTTTTCTATTTGGTGAGCTTTTATGTTGAATGTTTTTAATTTATAAATAGCAGTAAAAAATTCAAGTCACTCTCATCAATATAACGCAACCTAACCTTTTCTGCAAAAAAAGTCACTTTTATATTTTTTCTGACTTCTATTTCATTCTTACACGATTGTAGAACCTCCCAAAAAATCATTAGATGCGAAAAACACCGTTTTTTTTTTTAAATAAAAACTGGATTGCCATGATTTATAATTTAAATGTTGCTTAAAAGAAACTATAAAGGAATAGTATAGAGCAGTGGTTCCCAAACTATTTTGGTCGTGGAACCCCAAAATTTTTTGCCAATGATCGCGGAACCCTGAATATTTTTTAATTAACAAATTTTAAAAATTTAATTTCTTTTGATATTGAAACTTTGTTTAAGATCTGAATTTCAGTTACCGTTAATAATATAAGGGCACAATAGCATTGGCGCAAATGGATGGTTAACCGACTTTGTTTACAAACAAACTATACCAGTCTTCCTGTGTTTCCTTCCGCCCATGTATTTCTACCAGAAATGGTATGAAAAGGCTCCGTTATTGTTTAGGTTTTTTCAATAATCCACAGTTTTTTATTTTGTTATACATTACTTTTATTATTATTTTTCTTTTCCATGTAATCGATGTCGTTTAAGAATATGCAATGCAGATGCAGATATGCAATGAAGATACACCGGCAGATATGCAATGAAGTCAGTGATTATGATGAAAACAAATAGAAACGTGCTTTGCATGGATCAACTGGTGCGGTTATAAGAAGCCAATGGGACATAAACAATCGTCAAAGCAGTAACCCGGAAAAGAAGTTGTTTGGAATATGCCTATATGGCCATCTATTAGTAGGATCGAAAGTTTGATCCCGGTTAAACATCCATACACCGGCATATTACACAAAAAAAATACATAAATTTTGAGGGTCGATTGTAAAATTTCCAAGGAAAATGTGAATATATTAAACACCATTCTTTTTTTTTAATCAAATAAAATTTGTCACGCGGAACCCCTAAACCCACTTTGGGAACCACTGGTATAGAGAAATCAGTTTTTTTTCTTATTTTGATTGTTGTAAAAATCTGATGTTTTGCTGAAAATATAAATATTTTTTGTTAAAAAATAATGATTTTTTTGCTAAAAAAAGTAAATATTTTTTTGCTAAAAAAGTCAATATGTTTTGCTAAAAATGTAAATAACTTTTTTGCAAAAAATGTAAATATTTTTTCAAATAAAATGTAAATAGTTTTTTTTTTTACTAAATATGTAAGTATTTATTGCTAAAAAATTCTGCATTTTTCGCTAAAAAAGTAAATAATTTTTGCAATTTTTTTTTAAATATTTTTGCATGACTGTCTTAATTATGATGCATGACTGTCTGTAAATATTTATTGCTAAAAATGTACATAACTTTCGCAAAAAAATTTAATTTTTTTTGTTAAAAATGTAAATATATTTGCATGACTGTGGTTCAGAAAGGAAATTGGATGCTTTAAAATTTGCTCCATTGTTGCTTTTAAAGCAAAAACTTTTTATTTTCTAAAGGAGTGATCCAAAAATTCTGAAAAAAATTGCGTGTCATATTTAGATGATTAGAAAACATAGTTTAAAACAATTATTTTTTTACTGAGACAAAAAAGTTGGGGTCTGAAAGGTTTAAAAAGTTTTTTTTTCCATTGTCACACTGTTAAAAACAGTTAATCAAAAATAAGTCATTTTGAGTACATCGACAATTACAACCAAGACTTACGGGAATCGAACTCAGTTCTGCAGGCATATCAGTTCAGTGTCTTATCCGTTAAACTACCAGGGCGCCGTTAAGAAATTATAAACATAATTTAAAAAAAAGCTGTACCAATAGAATGGGAAGTAAGATAAGTGAGTTTTAATAACTCGGTTTCCATTGAAGCAATCGACATCTAATAATGTGGAAAACCAACATTTGAAATGAACTTTGAACTCATTTTTGAATATATTTTTTTACAGTAAGTATTTTATTTTTTATGTATATAATTTTTATGTATAATATAATTATTTCAAATTAGTATTTTTCTACATTTACAAAATATATATAAAAATATAAAATAAATAATATATATAAAAAGTTTTTAGCGTGATAAAATAGTGCAATCGTAAGCACCTTACATTTTAAACTACTGTATTATTAATACATTGTATTTTCCAACGTCGAAACGCTCCTTAAATTTGTTTTTCATTTTCGTGAGATCGAAGAAAAATGACAAATTAATTTTAAAAAACTGTTATTTTGGCTTCTGTGAAATCGAAACAATGACATTAAAAAATAATTATAAAAATGTTCTCCAAAATTTTATGTAGTAGACACAATTAAATATTAAATTCTCAATTTTGTTTCACATAAAGTTGTAATAATGTAATAATAAAGTCACATGATAATGTATTAATAATTTTTTTTTGAAGAAGCTAATGCTAGAAACTAATTTTCTCGGAATAAAATATCAAAGTTTATGGTATAGTTAAATATTTGGACTATTATTTTTTATCAAATTTAAGCAAACATGCAATTAAAGTCGAAAGAAAGTCTATGTCAATGTAAATATTTCTTTCACAATTAAGCTTTTATTAAGTCTCTCAGTTAAAAAAATAATTTTTAAAAACTTTCAAAAAACAAGATATTCGGCAAAATGCAAATATTTATTTAAATTAATTAGTTCCCAAGGCACTAATTAGCAAAGTTGTATTAAAAATTACGACTTAAGTACATAGTTCTAACATTTTACAAACAACCCACACATTTTAATTATTGGGCCAGAAAAAAGTGTTACTTTTCTGAGTGGAAAACATAAAACAGAATTATTGTTAGTACAGTTATAATATTATTAGTATTTAAATAAAGTTTAAATAATATTAATAAAAGAAAGATTAAAGACTATGTTTAAAACTATATTAAATATATTGAAAATCAGAAATGTATTAAAAATAAGTAGATTTATTAAAAACGTTTACAATTCCCTCTGTGATTTAACTAAGTACTTTATATAGTTTCAATTCATTCTTTTTTTATCACTTAAATTTATTACAAAAAAATTTAAAGTGTGTATTTAATAAATAATTAAAAATTAAAAATTACTCTCAAGTTATAATGTTTACATTTAAAAGTATTTATCAAAATATAACATAAAAAAATTAATTCATTATTATCGAATTAAAAATATTTTTTTAACTGCGTCAAGGCTTAAAAAACTAAACATTAAGTTTTTGAACATGGTAGATTAATTAGAAACATATGGGTTAAAATGTTTTTAAAAAAATTGAACTGGAGTAAATTAATTAGAAACTTGTGGGTTAAAATATTAAATAAGTTTTTGAACAGGGGTAGATTAATTAGAAACATATGGGTTAAAATGTTAAACAAGATTTTGAACAGGGTAAGGTTAATTAGAAACATATGGGTTAAAATGTTAAACAAGTTTTAGAACAGGGGTAGATTAATTAGAAATATATGGGTTAAAATGTTAAACAAGTTTTAGAACAGGGGTAGATTAATTGGAAATATATGTGTTAAATGTTAAACAAGTTTTAGAACAGGGGTAGATTAATTGGAAATATATGGGTTAAAATGTTAAACAAGTTTTAGAACAGGGGTAGATTAATTAGAAATATATGGGTTAAAATGTTAAACAAGTTTTAGAACAGGGGTAGATTAATTGGAAATATATGGGTTAAAATGTTAAACAAGTTTTTGAACAGGGATAGATTATTTAGAGAGCCGTGTAATTTGATATTGCTAATCTCAGCTTCTGTTAAAGCTATTTTAGCAAAGCGACCGGACCAACTTAAAATATTTGTTCAGAAGATGGTTCTCCACATTATTTGATGTCGATTGCTTAAATGAAAACCGAGTTATTACAATTCAATTACCTTACTTCCCAATATTATGGGACACCTTTTAAACATTCCTTCTGTTTATAACTTCTTCACGTCGCCCTGGTAAGGTCAACGGATAATGCTCTGGACAGCTGTGCCCGCAGATGCGCGTTTGGTACCCGGTAAGTTTTGTTTGTAATTGTCGATATTTATCGAAAATTATTTATGAAGGCAGCCGATGTTGGCTAGCATCTGCTCTTATTATTCATTTTTACATATTGTGCTCATTTTAAAGTACATGTCTTTTTTCAAGATTGAAACTTATGAGCATGATAAGCATAGAATGTAATAAAAAATGAGTACATTTTACATATTTTTGAATACCTGAATATTTTTGTTTACCAGTGTAAAAATCACATCATTTTCACACTTTTAAGTACCCTTTACAGAGTAGCAATTAATTGTATATGTAATTAATCATGTTAAATATAATTGATTTCTGCAGTAGTGGTAGCCATTCAAAAGTTAAATATTCTAAAACGAGCCTGAATGACCATAATTTATCGACAGATTAAACTCTCTTGACAACTAAGATGCGACGATAATTTTCTAATTGTTTTTTTTAAGGTTTAAACAGGGTCTTCTCCAAATGAAACGTGTCATTAATTAGAATTCTTGTTTTTTGTGGTTGGTATTCGGAGCTTTTTGACAGATTTAAATGATCAATTCAAGGACCACCGTGCTTTAAATTATTGATTGTGTTAATGATCGGTGTTCAATGTGCCACAAAGATTGAACACTTATCACTTGGAATATCATTTATAAAACTATAGCAATTTGCATGAAATTTATTTTTACGGACACCCAGTTGTGATGGAAGATAATGAATGGGAATTAAAACTGGGCAACTGCCTGTATATCAGAATTATTTAATATAAAAAAGTCTTGTCACAAGGTGTTATTGAAAATCAGGATTTTGTTGTGCACAGTGTATAGTGTCAACTGCAGATACCTATATATCTGAATGTTTGTGTATTTTACGTTTGGACAAAGTTACTGTAATTAAGTTTAAAAGAAGAAGATTGTAGATTTTTGTATATTTAAAGCATTATGACATTTTCTTCAAATGGCATTGAAATTGTAAATAAAACTTTTCGGTTTTAAATGGAGAACAATCATTCAAAACGCGTTTTGTCACATTAAGGCAGCAGTAGAAATTAACTTTTCAAAGCAATTTAGGTGCACTGAATATTATTTGGGTGCACAAAAAATTCTCGGAGCAAAAACTGGGTCACGAAACGAGATCGGTGCGCTTTAATTAGAATCCATCTTCTCATATTAGGAATCTTTGTTGTAATTCTTAATGATTCCCAACAGCCAACGCTCTTTTGACTTTTGATGAAATATTTGACTGGTATTTGTAGGGTTATTTACACTTATACACTAATATATACGTAATCCGTAGTTTTTAATAAAGTTTCGGTAACTCAGTCGTTTGGCATCGCAATCAACATAAACTACGGATAATCCGTAGAATTGGCAGATTTGTCGTTTAGACAAAGAATTACTGGTAAAATCTAACTCTCGTTATCTAGTGCGCACGCGCGGTGCAAAACGGATTCTTGGGTTGTTATTGGTCAAAGGATTTGCAGGCGAATTACAATTTCGTTATCAATAATATCGCGCATCCTGGGAAACCGGATTCCTTAAAAATTAATTGAGTATTTTGGAATGACAAATACAATTTCAGAAAAGTTAGGTGAACTGCGTGCACACAAAATACAAATGTAGGTGCATTGCAAAAATATTAAGTGCACTGTGCATCCGCTAATTTCGAATAATACGTTAAGTAGAAAAAGGCAAATAACTTTTCCAAATGTATAGATATATATAATAATGAGTCTTTACAAATCTTCAATGTGACAAAATGTGTTCGGTACGAATAAATATTTTAGTTAAATAGAAAATTATGAGAGGAATTTATTTATGAAATAATCTAATTTTTAGAAATTTGGGAAAAAACACGTTTTGAATGTTTGTTTGTTATAGACATTGAAACGTGTGTAGCGCGTACTAATGAATTACATTATTGAATGCCGTAGATATTAGAGTGCTGTCGTTTGATAATAGTTAAATTTTTAAACTTACGATTTTTATTGCTCCGAGAAAAAAGATAAAGTTGTATTTTTTGTCCGATACACTTACATTTGCGTTGAATTTTTAATTCTAAGAATGAGATCACTAAAGTCTAAAGATAATTTCTGGATGGCTCAAAACTTGTTTCCTCTATGGGCTTGTTGAAGCCAATGTGGAAGCAGCCTTACTCTGCCCCACATTTTCTTTAAAATGATTTAATGGTGTATTTAAATACCTTAGCATTGTAGAAATATTAAATGTACATAAAAATTATATTTTCTTCTTTATATTGTCAAATAAATAGTCTTTGCTCTTGCTTCTTAACTACTTCGACCATAGCTTGCCTTTCTATTTTAATAGCTGATTGCATTTAAAATGGGTTTCAAAAGAAAGTGGGCCCATGTCGGGCTTATTTTAACATACAAAATATACGAAATATTGCGGTAGCGATGAAAGCAGGGTACAGTTGTTACCCCTACATTTGGCTTCAAGTCAACAAAATGTCTTTCCTCCAGAAATTACAGTGCAGTGAATGAGATTTGGAATAGGCTTGGTTTGGTTAATAAACGTTCGTTAGTGATGGTTCGGGGACTATCTAGAAGGAAAGACCCGGGAACACATACACATTCACACACACACATTTATACATGCACCTCGTTATTTTAGAACCATGGTCAGGTGACGAGGAAACACCTGAAATGACACCCAACACCTTCAATAGACTTCGGGACTTTGGACCCCGATCAGATTTATCGTGCACCAGTCCCGTATACACGCCATTAATTTTTGCGGATGTTCTGGACGACTTTTCTAGTATTTTGTCGCGAAGCTGGCAACCCTCCGATCACAAGATCACTATTTTTTTTACTTTTCTTTGACAAATTCATCGCCTAGGAACCAGGAATCTTCGAATTCTCAGCTGACGCATTTAACCGCTCGGTCACGGAGGCCCAGATTTGGAATAATTTTTATAAAACTGAATTTTTAATTTTAAAGTGAATTTAACAATGCAACAGACAAAAGCAACCTTCACTTTCCAAGCACCAGCATTCAGAGCACATTGGCGATCGCCACGGAAGTTCCACGCCCACTTACGACAACGGAATTAATTCCATTACATATAAAAAAAATATAAAAAAATAAAAAATATATATAAAACAAGTAGAAGCAAAGCACGCGCACCTCCCACGAATGTTCTTTATTTGATGTGCGTTTTTTTTCTTCTTGCTCTGTCATCCCCCCCTATTTTTATGCGTTTTCTTTGCGCAGGTTCGTAAAAAGCCCTGCAAGTCGGGGTCGCCAGTCTTGTTGGCGACGGACGCCTTATTGACTCCTTCTTACCCTAGGTGCGGTCTGCAAGAGATCACAGGCAGGGGTCAAGACGACTACCAGACACGGAAATTAAGGACCGCAAATAATTAGAAGGAAGTGGATCTTGTGTCGTCAAAAGGGATTAATACAGATTGGGTAGGAATCGTGACTCGATTTGTCAGTGATTTTTCCATGAGGGATAATTTGGTAGTAAATGCCATTGGTACATATTTAAATGTGATGTTACATTCAATTTCAACGGCTTTGCTTATAAACTGAGCGGCCAAAATATTATGGTTTGTTTCGGTTAATTAACGCCACACTAGAGATGCCCATTTGGCTATTGGCGACGGTTCGGGGTCTATCCCGAAAGAAAGAACCGTTAACAATGCTTCGTGATTTTGAACCATAGTCAGATGACGATTTCAACGCCTGAGTTGGCAACGGATGAAACTTCAATTGACGTCAGGACATTGGACCCTGATCAGATTTAACGTGCTGGTTTGGTTTGGTTTGGTTTGGTTAATTAACGTCGCCCTAGAATTGCCCAATGGGTAATTGGCAACGGTTCGGGGCATATTGCGAAAGAAAGAACCGGTAACAATGCTTCGCGTTTTCGAAACATGGTACGAGTGGTCGAGTACATGGTCGAGTATAACGCCTGAGCTGGCACCCTACGCAACATTAATAAACGTCAGGACATTGATCTCTAAAGGACTTTCTAGTATTTTTGTAGCGAAGCCTTCCGATCGCAAGATCACTACTCTTTTTACTTTCATTGTCAAGTCCATCGCACGTGTTCGAACTAACACTCCTCTGTTACTATCTGAACGTTTTCATCCACTGGACAACTGGATACTCCAGAGAATTAACGTGTACCAGTCACGTATACACGCCGTAAAAATTAGAGGTAAGTTTAGATGATGTATTGCTACCTCGCAGCGAACCTGGTCATAATGTTTGGCACTTTAATTTATAGTAATTGCATTTCTGTCCTATGACCGCAATCCGTGTAAATCAGTTTTCTGAAATAGAGCTATGTACAACTCATAATTGTTATTAACTTTTAAATATTTTACTTGAACGTGAAAAATATGTTGGTTGAAAACGACGAATTGACATTGGATGTCGGTTAGACCAACCTATATAGCTTAACCTATATAGCTCATCCTGAGAGTAGACTGGAGTAAATTAAATCTGTTGTATATCCAATGACCTTGTGTTGGTCGTGGCGTTGAAGTTTGCCGAATAAGCTACCAGTACAGGTATTCCCTTTGTTATCCGACTATGTTTCAAAATAACAAAGTAGTTTATCATGTCTTTCTTTCTTATGTTCTTATATTATGTCGCTAATATCCCATTGTGCAGCTCTGTTGCGACGTTATTTCAACCAAACAACTTATTAATTTGAAAGGGATAAGATTGCATCTCTCTACTTTTCAAACTTTGTATATTTCACGTGAAAATAAAAATGCTTTTGAAAATATTAAGGTTATAAATAGAATCTCTCTATTTTAAAAAAAAGTAAGCCCTAGGGGGAAAAAGTAAGTACTAGGGGGAATTTTCAGTTCTTTCAATGTTATTCAGATCGTATCACAAAATGTAAAAGTCCTAAAATTACGAAATTAAGTGAATTTGTTAAGAAATGTTTGATAAATAAGAAGAATATATTTTTGTTTCAATACTGTTATTAGTTTATAAGTTATTTAATATTAAAGTCGTCGTTGATAAAATTTCGCTTACAACTAATTTTGTCCGTCGAGTTTCTGAAACACTATTAAGAGGAGAGATCCAATTTTTTTAGGGAGTGTAGAAATAGGTTTGATCTGGAAATCCAAGTAAGCATTTTTTTAAATTCGAATTAGTTTTGGATTTATAAATTTTTGAAACATTTAAACACGCTCCACTTTTTGAAGTTTTTTCACCCTCATTTTTGAAACGTGATTTCTAAATTGCTATAAGTAATTTAAAATTACATATTCTCTTATTCAAAAAAATATATTAATGTTCGTTAAAACTTCTTCTTTCTGATGTTATAAAGATTGTATTTCTATCTTTACAATTAAATTAGATATGGTCAATTAAGAAAGGTATAAAAAATAGCGAAGAAGGATAAAAATGTCGGATATTTCGAGAAAATTTTAATTTGCGACTTTTTGTCTCATTGTTCCGCTTGCATCTCAAAAAGTAAATGTCCTAAAATTATGAAATTATTCCAGTTTATTAAAAAATGTTTGGGTAATAAGATGAATATTTTCTTTTTTCAATACGATCAGTATATTAGACGTTATTTTATGTTAAAGTCATGATATTAGAAAATTTTGAAAACAATTCATACATTTTTGAATTCTTGTCTTCCAATTTTCAACAAAAAAATAAATAAAAAATTAAGGATATAGATTAAACTATTGGCTACAAATGATACAGAGCGTTTGTGAAATTTCGATTTAGTTTTGTAGTTATAAATTTTTAAATAATTGACGAAATGTCTGAAATAATCGTTAATTATACGGGTAAAATTTTAAGTGATAAATTAAAACTGCTCTAAATAGTTCAAAAGTATACTTTTTTCCCGTTAAAAAAATATAGTTATGTTCGTAAAATCTTTCTTTCTTGAATGGTATCAATACTGAAATTCTATCTTAAAAAATAAATTAGATGTAACTATTTATGTGAAGTACTATAAATATTATTAAAAGATACTCCGGAAGGAAATGCCAACGTGTATTTGGCTGCCAACGGCGAAAATTTCGAATTTTAAAAATCTCTGAGTTGGGAAAATTTATGCCTCAGGCAAATTAATATTATTAGCAAAGGAAAGCGACGGACTACTAGAAATTGCCCAACTTTTATTAAGATGAAACTTAAATTAGACCTCAAAACGGACCACTGCATTGGAACATGCGTGCGACAAATCAATACTTTCGAAAGAACTGTTTAATATTACCTATAAAAAAGCTGAAAATGTCTTATAAGTTGGAACTGGGAATTTTTTTAGCACTGTTGTGTTGTGCAATTTCGAATAGGTAGGTGTGGTCTGGTTAAATAACGTCACACTAGAGCTGCACATTGAACTACTGGCGTTGGTTCGAGCAAAGCGCCCTTGATTTGTTATTGGTACGTATTTACTTACTACATCAAGGACGCTTTGGTTCGAGGCCTTTCTCAAAGAAAAGACCCGGGAACGATGCCTCATATTGTTAACAGTGGTCAGATAACGAGGACAACACTTCAGCTGGTACCCGATGTCCTTAGGTAGGGAATTTTGAATCGTTCAAGTTCGGAATTTCGGATCGTTAAGTTGTGAAATTTCTTGTCTCAACATACTAAAAATAAATTTGTGTGACGGCACTGCCAGTAATAATTTATATAACTAAAAAAAGTATTGTTGTTAGGACACATTGTCATTGCCTACAGTGTATGAAGCCGGTATTGGTTTGCGAAGCAAACTAAAGAGGATTGCGTAGCAATCCTCCGGGGGTTGGTGGAGCGTTAGCGGAGCAGGGGGCGGAGCCCCCTAGTTTATTAAATATTTCTTAATATAATTCTGACGTTAAACAGTGAGAAATTACCTTAATGGCTTTTCACTAATGATTTTCATTTCGTATTCTGTCTGCAATGTCAAGTAATGTCAAATGCTTGACATTCAGTATTTTTCTTGGAAAATTTTAAACTATTCTGTTTCAGAAATACAGTTCTACAAAACTATTTATCTTGGAAGAAAATATAAGATTTCTAATAATCTTAATTAAGAAAAATTATAACTAAAAGCTAAATTCAACTTCATTCAAAATTTCCGACAGTTTATAATTTGAACATCTAACTTAAAAATTGACGTGTCATATATAGAAGGACTTTGGACTCCGATCAGATTTATCGTGCCCAGTCCCGTATACACGCCGTTAATTTTTGCGGATGCTCTGGACGACTTTTCTAGTATTTTGTAGCGAAGCTGGCAACCCTCCGAATACAAGATCACTACTTTTTACTTTTCTTTGTCAAGTCCATCGCCTGGCATCGAACCAGAAATCCTCGGATTCCCAGCTGACGCCTTTAACCGCTCAGCCACGGAGGCCCCCTCTGGCATGGGGACCTACTATTTCGGAGGCACTAACTATTACTTAACTATGCATAAACTGCAAATAAATAAATTCCCCTTTGAAAAATCGTTTCTGTTATTATTTTTACAAAATTTATCAAGTCCTATAACACAATATTTACATTTTTTTTATAGTAAATTAAATATATGAAGACTTCAAGACAGCGTATTTTAAATGAGAAATAGCCTTCTCATTGATAATATACCTACTTTAACGAGTTTTCTAAACCAGAACCATCAAATTCTCAATATCATTTATTAAAGTTACTTTCCAACTATACACGTGACTCCAAAACTCCATTTCACTTAAATTTATCAACAAACATCTCACCAAAGATCCATTTCAAGGGTTACCACAGATGCGGCAGTTCCTAATTGAAAATAGTCATATCGTATTTCCTAAACTCAGGCTCGGAATAAATATCGGAAATCGGACCAAAGATTCGTTCCTCATCTCCCAGATCGGTGATGTATGGTGATAATCAGCATGCTCAATGCAATCCGGTGATTAAACACGAGCCGGACAATCATTATCTGTTCAATCGGCGACGGTTGTCAGTTCGTTTTAAGTTGGGACTTTCGCGTCGGGGGGATTTATTATTAGAGACACGGAAAATGTCTTAGATTTAGTTTTGCGAATAGACATCATTACTTCGAATAGGAATAATCTTCGAGCAGGAATGGATTGTAGTAGAGCGAATATGACGTCGTAATCGTGAAACCAACATCTGAGACCGAATGGCTTCAGACACGTGACTTATATTCAAAATTATGAATTAAAAAGTACTCGCGATTGGCTGATGAATTGGGAAAAGTGTAACAATGAACATTTATGAATGGAATGACGTAATTTACCACGTGTCTGAGGCCATACAAGTTGGCCCCACTTTGATGTAAGCGAGATTACAAAGATATGTTTTCTCTACTATGAAGGATCCATGCTCGAAGGGAATAACGATTATGTATTTCCGCAATGATGTTTGGTTTGGGTTAATTAGCGCCGCACCAGAGTTGCACAGTGGGCTATTGGCGAAGGTTCGGAGCATATCTCAAAGAAAAGTCAAGGGAACGATGCCTCATATTTTTTGCACCATGGTCAGACGATGAAGGAAACACCTGAGCTGGCACTCCACGCCTTCAATAGGCGTAAGGACATTGGACCCCGATCAGATTGATGGTGTACCAGTCCCGTATACGCACTAGTATAATTTGTTGGATGTTCTGGAGGACTTTCTAGTATTTTTGTAGCAAAGCTGAAAACCCCATGATCGTAAGATCACTACTTTTTTTACTTTTCTTTATCAAATCCCTCGCACGGGTTCGTACTAGCAATCCTCTTATTACTAGATGAACGCCTTTATCCACTGAGAAATTGGGCCCCTGCAATAATGTGTATCCGTTTCACAGATTTTGTCAAGAATATTGTGTTTTCTTTGGATTTTTATTAGGAAATCAGCGAGAATCACAGCGTCGTCGGTGTAAAGCAAAATATGTATAAAAATATCAGAATTAATATATAAACCTCAGGCGGATATTCATTTAACCTAATTATTTAATTATTTAAAAACAGGATAAATAATAAGTGACTTAAAATTTAGCCCTGCAGAATACCAGTAGCAATATTAAAATAGTCAGTAGATCGTTCACCAAATATAACTCGGCCGTAGCTTTTTTTATACATGTCTTTCAGAATAGAAATAAATTTTGGGCTGAATTTGATTGGGTTTAAAGCTGACCACAGAAAATCGTGGTTGCCGCTGTCAAATTCCCCTTTTCAGATCTATAAATGCAGCATAGAGGTTACCACGTATTTACCTTAGCTTGTCTTGTACTATAGAGTTTAGAATAAACAATATTTATCTACAAAACTATATATTCATTTCTAAACCCAGCCTGTTTATCAAATAATAATTTTTTTTATCAAGCCAGCTTACCAGTCTACCGTTTAGAATAGATGTAAATAATTTACTTATTACCGGAACTAAAGAGATCGGTCTGTAGTTACTCGGGTTGGTTCGATCGCCTATCTTAAAAATTGGGCATTGTGTTGGCATATTAAAATATCAATACAGATAGATGGATAGGAATCAGAGTTGAAAACTTTATTAACTTTTGCAATGATTTCAATTGACACATAGCCGAAATATTTAAGATTTGAGTATAATTGATCGGTTGAAATAGAGAAAACTCCACAGTACTATACAAACAAATCTTTTGGTAAAAATGTTGGAAGTCGTAGCTTCCTTTAAGATTCCCTTTAAAATTGTGTATATTTTCCCAAAACGATTTCGAGCTATTGCAGTTTGCTAATTGATTTTGAATAGAAGAGTAGTAACTTTTCTTTTTGACAGAACATAGCTGCATATATTCTTTTTGTAGATTTGGTTTTTGGTTTTTGTTAATTAACGTCGCACTAGAGCTGCACTGTGGGCTATTGGCAACGGTTCGGGGTCTATCTCGAAGGAAAGACCCGGGAACACATTCATACATGCACCTCGTTATTTTAGAACCATGGTCAGATGACGAGGAAACACCTGAACTGGCACCCAACGCCTTCAATAGACGTCGGGACTTCGGACCCCATGCCGTTAATTTTTGCGGATGTTCTGGACGACTTTTCTAGTATTTTGTAACAAAGCTGACAACCCTTTGATCACAAGATCACTACTTTTTTTTACTTTTATTTGTCAAGTCCATCGCCTAGGACCGAACCAGGAATCTTCGAATTCCCAGCTGGCGCCTTTAACTGCTCGGCCACGGAGGCCTTCTTTTTGTAGGAGTCGATAGTTTTGAATGTATTCGGTGTAATTTATTGTTACTCGTTTTAGAGCAGATCTAAGTTTGGATCTTAAAGTGTGACAGACTTTATTAAACCAACAGACTTTATTAAACCAACAGTCTTTATTAAACCAACTTTCTGTAAATAAATTATTCTAATTTGGTTTACGAGTTGAAATGGTTTTTATCCTGTGATATTTCTCTGCAACACATTCAAAGACGGGTACAATATTTTTCGCATCAATATCGGATAATTCTCGCAATTTAAGGCCTATGTTATGAATTTGGTGCTTAGATTTGGATTCCAGGAAGACTAAATCTGGTGAACATCTCAGGTATTAAGTATGTTTAGTTTTTTTATTTAAAAGTATTAAAAAGGAAAGTTGCCCACGTGAGCAAGTGGTCGGATCTTATTTTAGACAAAAAAAAAAAAGTCTGGTATATAAATATTGTATATAGGGCTGGAAACTATAATAAAATCAACTGTATCTCGAACAATAAAATCAACTGTATATAACAATTGTTCATTTATAAATAATTGAACTTTTCTTCTATATCTCCTTGTCGTTAATACGTATAAAGTCATTTACAACCCAAAAGTGATGAGATTTTATTTTGAATTCTTTGATCTTTTGACTGTAATAAAACATGATCATTGGAATAAACATGGGTTAATTCCTAGTGTACGGTGCCCCCGCCAAATGTTATTTGGCGACAATTGGTGGGCGATAAATTTTATATTTTGACAAACCTATTTCATGATGTTCCTAGCATTATCACGATGTACGGCAACATTATATTTCCCCCTCTCAGTTTCACAATGTTTTGCCAAAGTCTTGGCGCCATTTTTCAGAATCGCGCCAAGGAGGCACCGTACACTAGGAATTTACCTAAACATGATTATGTATTTTTATTATAGATAACAGATTAACATAATTACATCGTGCCTTAAAGTATCTTACAAGAGTACATTACAGAAATTGAAATATTGAACCAATTGAAAGAATTCAGTGACTGCATTATCGTATCTAACAACAGCAGAAAAATTACACTCGCCAAATAAAACATTTCCTAATGAGTTATAAGTAGCAGATAAATATCACCCGTTTCTGGATTCTATTATCACTGTAACTCTGTGGACTTTCTTGGGGTTATATGTACACAAAAGGCCACCACTCGGTCGATCCGAAATGCTTTCTCTGCAGAACTTTGGATGGTAATAAGACGCGAAATTAAATTTAGGTGTACCAAGTTTTGACTAAAGAAAAAAGTCAGAGTTATGAATCATTAACAAAAAAAATCGGGATAAATACCTTTGTTATGTATTCCTGTAACGTTCAGATGAATGGTTTTTGAAGAGATAGACACACCAGGGAGATCGACTGCTGGCTTTGTTTTGTTAGGCCAAAGAAAAACCTTCAACAAGACTCGAGTTCTCAAACTTGTAGACACACTGTTTGCCGGCGATTAATAGTTTGTCATAGTTCTGTTTTGCAGAAACACCTTTGATTTTAATTTCTTTTATAAAGTTACGCAAGTGAAATCTGGCAGTTCTTGTCCTCTGAGAAAATTCATCGTTGATAAATTTGTTCCTTTTAACTTGATACAGTTTCTCTTAATTCGTTCTTTATCCTTAAATTTAAGAAGTTTCCAAATAATAGGCTAATATTTGTCTGGATTCTTGTTTTCGTTATCTTTGAGAGCCAATGGATATATTAGTAATATTTAACCTCGATTTGCAAAGTTTCATAACATGATTTTCTGTTTTTTCCAAGATTCGGATCCAACCACTGAACTCTAACTGTAACTTCTGGAACGCTTATAACTAGTTCCTTCTATGTTTGCGGTTGAAGCCACACTGAAGCCCAACACATTTTTAGAAGAGATTTTGAGGGTTTTTTCCTTTTCAAAGCGTTATAGAAATGTTAAATATGCTTAGATATTTTATTTTCTACTTATTGAATCCGTTTGTGTATAGCCAAAATTATAGTTTTTCTTTCTGCTGTTTATCTACTTTTTATTGAAGGCCTCCGTGGCCGAGTGGTTAAAGGCGTCAGATAAAGGCGTCGAATGAAAGGTTTCCGGTTCGATGCCAGGCGATGGACTTGACAAAGAAAAGTAAAAAAGAAGTGATCTTGTGATCGGAGGGTTGCCAGCTTCGCTACAAAATACTAGAAAAGTCGTCCAGAACATCCACAAAAAATATCGGTGTGTATGCGGGACTGGTGCACGATAAATCAATCGGGCTCCAAAGTCCCGACGTCTATTGAAGGCGTTGGGTGCCAGTTCAGGTGTTTCCTCGTCATCTGACCTTGGTTCTAAAATAACGAGGTGCATGTATGAATGTGTGTGTGAATGTGTATTTGTTCCCGGGTCTTTCCTTCGAGATAGACCCCGAACCGTCGCCAATAGCCCACTGTGCAGCTCTAATGCGACGTTTTTTAACCAAACTAACCAAACCTTTCCTTCGAGATAGGCCCCGAACCGTCGCCAATAGCCCACTGTGCAGCTCTAGGGCGACGTTAATTAATAAAACCAAACCAAACCAAACCTACTTATTATTGGTTAAAATGTGTTTCAAGGAATATGCATTCAAAATGGGTTTTAAAGGGAAAATTAAAAAAAAAATTGCCAAAAGCACTAAAATTTGGCATATTTTAGCATGAACAATAAACGACATACAGAGGTAGAAATGGCGGCGTTAACTAACCTAATCCTAACTAACTTCTTCCAAGACGAGCGGTAACTACATTATTTCTGGTTGGTTTGGTTTGTTAATTAACGTCTCACTAGAGCTGCACAGTGGGCTATTGGCGACGGTTCGGGGTCAATCTCGAAGGAAAGACCCTGGAACACAACATTATTTCTGAGTTTGGTTAAATAACTTCCCACTATAGCTGCACAGTGGGATATTGGCGATGGTTCTGGGTCTATCTCGAATGAAAAATTCGGGAACGATGCCTCGTTTTTTTAACCATGTTAAAATGACGAGGACAACTCTTGAGCTGGCACCCGACGCAACCACAATAGGCGTCAGGACATTGGACCACGATCAGATTTATCGTTCACCAGTCCCGTTTACACGACAGTATAACTTGTTGGATGTTCTGGGCGACCTTCTAGTATTTTAGTAGCGAAGTTGGCAAACCTTCTGATCGCAAGATCACTACATTTTTACTTTTCTTTGTTAAGTCCACCAAATTAGGAATCCTCTGATTCATAGCTGAACGTCTTTATCCAGTGGGCCACCGAACCCCTGTTCGTCGTTTTATTTTTTGAAAGAGATCCCCCGGCTTATTGATGTAACAACAGCAAAAATTTAGATTTTTCAAAAGTATCACGGACCACTTCGGACCCTCTCGCGGACCACCAGTGGTCCGCAGACCACGAGTAGGGAACACCTGATAAATTATATTCTAAAACAAACAACTTACTCTAAACAAAAGAGACCAGGATACGTTATACAACAATGAGAATGAAACCACAATTTGGTTATATATTTCTTACACGATTAACTACAATCACGATCAGCTCTACACTATTATATATCTATATTTTTTAGTTGATACAATATTATTTTACTCTAATCAATTCTCATAAACGTTTGATTCATTGAAGATGATTGTTAAGTTTTATTTGAGTGAGCATTTTGAAAAAGTTTTATTCTTTGTCTTAAAAATAAAAATTGAACTGGAAACATCGAATTCTAAACCCAATTTCAGCACTGAGAAACGAGGTCAAATCGCGAAGGTGACAAAATACCAGGAAACGTAATGGAAGGATTTTAAGGCGAAAACAATTTATTTGTGAAAGAAGTCCTACAGTTAAAGCTTATTGATTTGCTTTGAAGCAATTGAAGTGCTGAAGCTGGCCTTGAGCGAATCTGACAGATATTGTTCAATGTAAGAAAATATTGGGAGACATTTAGAAACTGAAAAAAGATTATTTTTATTCTTAAGAATAGGAAAACATAACTTTTGAATCACGTCACAACAAATAAGAAATAGATTAAGAATTGACAAAAGGCCATAAATACAATATCATTTGAAGAGTATTAAATTTATAACTTTGTAAAACGAGTTGAGAGGAAATATAAAAATTAATAAAATGAGATGCTCCAATAGAAACTGACAAATAACTTAACCGTTTAATTTCGGCATTTCTATTGTCCGCTTAAAAGGCATTATAAAATATTGGTATTTCTATAAAAATTGTAACACACTGGGGTTGATATTCAATTATAGCCAATGCGGCTATAATTAAAACTTCAATCAAATGTGACTAAATTTAGAATTGAAAATTAAAAGAGTTTCTTTTTCTTCTGTCTCACAAACTCTGCCACAAAATGTCAGAATTTTCCAATAATACCGAAATATAAGTAACGGCTTTTTGTAAGAGAGCGCATAATTAGAGATTCACCGTCGCTCCTAATAGGAAGGATTATAAATCAACAGTCATTCTTTGTTTGGAATTTGAACCCAGATCCATGTATTGCAGCGATTCTCAACCTGTGGGGCGCGCCCCCCTATGGGGGCGCGAGCACACTAGAGGGGGGGGGGGGGGGGGCGCGAGAATATCCAAGAGAAAATATTATTTAAAAAAATCCCCATCGGTATGAAGTCTTAAAAAAAATTAATACAAAAATAATGCTTTTTCCCCCAATTAATAAAAATTTCCAAAACAAAAAGAAAGTATAGAAAAAATATAAACGTTTTTTTTTCATTTAAAAGTCTGTGTGTGTGGGGGGGGGGGGGGGTCTCGTATTATCTTTTCCCAACAGGCAGACAGCCAGGCACGTCGCGCCGGGGGGGTTTGGGGGGGAGTCCGACCCCCCCAATAATTTGGAAACCCTAAAAGTTGGGAATTTCAGGATTTGAAAATACCCGAGTTGGGTATTTCGGGGTTTGAAAATACCCGAGTTGGGAAAATGTGTGTTTGAAGAAAATTAATATTTTTAACAAATGAAAGCGAAAACACCAAGGTTATCAAGCAAATGCTTGCCGACCCCTCTTCTTTTTGTTTTTACAGATATTCTTCTTTTCCAAGCACTTTGTTGCTTTTTCTCAGTGCACACTTTATGCATCCTGTCGGGGATTGCAATGATTGGTCATTACGTCACATATGCTATTATTTTTTTTATGAATCCCTGGGAATTGAATATTTCTACTACGCTTTTTCTTCCAGATCTTTTATTTTTTGTTAAGTAACAACTGGCGTCTTTATGTCGAGACTTTCAGTCAAATACATCGAGAAGAAAATTTATTGGTATACATGTGATGTTCTATGATTAATGAAGAGAACTGAATTATTTTTTTTATTACGAATTTGTTTTCGGTTTATTTGTGGAAAAGTTATCATCCTGAACGACTGTTCTATACTCTTCTTCGTACATCTACAAAGGTATTCCAGTTAACAAAATATAAGCAGTCCTGAGTTCAAGTTGATCACGCTCTTGACTAAGAGATATT